>JAVJIF010020199.1:0-56623 GCA_038442645.1 Agave tequilana | reverse complement strand
AAAAAAATTACCTTAAGGTGGTGGTTCCGGTGGTGGTCGGATTGGTCCACGGAACATGGCCCAATCATCTTTGCGTTGGGTTTTGAGGAACCCACCAAAAATCTCAGAATATGACCCACTAAAATGATGTATGCATGTGTTATTTTAGTTATGTACATGACCCCATCTAATTTAAGATTTTCCTAATAATTTCAGAGTCAAATTTATCAAGATCCTTGTCCAAAAAATGGTGCAGAAATGATATAACAGTTTTGACTTGGACTCTGGAAGGAATACCGACTCAGGATTATGATTAAATCAAGTGATGGTTCAGGAGTCGAAGTGAGGTCAGAAATTGTGTCCAAGTCAAGAAATGGAAACTCAAGTCCACATGTGTTGTCCAACAATGGAATGTGACCTACTATGGGTGATATCTCTGTACTTCCAATTTTAAGAAATTCAAGCTCATCACCGTACAATTCTTCAAAACTTAAGTCAACATCTTCCTTAATAATTGTACAATCAGTTTCAGAAGTAAAGAGATCGAGAAAATCAAGGTCACATTTCCATTGAGTTCAATTCCACAGGATGGAGAACTTGCCAAAATGTCAATGGAATCTTCAGAAGTGTAAAATTGGGCAAGTGCAATATGATCCTCAAAGATGGGTGATTCAACTTCATTGTGAATTGGGAAAGGATCCAAGGTTGACTCCGGAAAAAGATTGAAGTGAGGTAAAGATACCGGAGTCATTATGGAATCAGGAAAAAGAATTGAATCACTAAGTTGGGGTTCAAGATCACATTCTCATGTAGTTCAATAAAATGTGGAGAACTTGCCAATTTATCAATGGAATTTTCAGAAGTGTAGAATTGGTCAAGTTCAATGTGATCATCAAAAAGATTGGTGATTCAATTTCACAATGGATAGGAAATGGATCCAATTCTGACTTGGGAAATGGATTGAAATCAGGTAATGGATATGGAAGTCATGATTGAATCAGGAAGTAAATTGGAATCATCAAGTGAAAGTTCAGATCAAATTCATGTTCCAATTCAATTTCAGAAAAAGGAAAACTTGCCAATATATCAATTGGATTTTCAGAAGTGTGGACAAGATCAGGTGAATGTGCTGAAATGAATCTGAACTTCCAAGACTACATGACTCTTTGGTTTTAACAGAGTGGCTAGTGACCTTAGAAATAGGATGAGAATGAAGAGTTTGGATCAGCAAATCTAAGTCACGGGGCACGAGCATTTTGAGCATGGGTCATGTCTTCAAGCATCTTTTCAAAATTGATGACTTCATTATTTGGATGAAAAGATGAAGTGTTGTCTTGGAAGTGATGGTGAAATTGTGAGTCAAAGTGTGTGGTGATGGAAAAGAGGACTCACACAAGAAATCATTACTCATAAATGGTTGTTCATTATGAAAATGTGAAAACTGAGTAAGATCTTGAAAATACTGTGGAATTGGAGAGGAAAATGGTTCTGGAAGTGTCTGCTCAGCTCTCTGTAAATGGTTCTCTAAACTCCTTAGTAACTCAGATTTTTCTTCAAATGGTTCAGAAAAAGGAGTATATGAAGCGGAATTGGGAAATGAATCTGTGACTATTGTGGACTTGGTGGAAATGGTGGACAAGGAGGTTGATAATTAAACTCGGGGGACTGGAATCCCAATAACTCGATGAAGAGTTGAAATTATTTTGGACATTATAATTGTTAGATGGGGGGTATGGGTCATATTGATTCGGATAAGGCCAACCCGGTGTATTTGGTTGGTGCATATTGTAAAAACACGGGTTGGAATATCCGAATAAGGAGATGTGTGAAATATGGATTATTATTGAAAGAATTTTGAAGGCCATATCACACAATCACAAACAAAAACAAACAAACAAACAAACAAACAAAAGAAAGAAATTCTAACCTAAGTTAGGGTAGACTTAGACCTAGACGACTCCTAACTGATAGACTGTCCACGGGAGGTTTAGTGCAGACTCTAACCACAAGCTAATCAGCCAGGGAAGGGTAAGGTTGGTGGGAGGTTTTCCGTCCGGGACGTTCCTTAATTAAGTAACCAGCAACCTTCGGGCTTTCGGCCTCAACCCCTTTCCTAGACACTGATTTGCAAGAGTTAAATTCCAACACTTTTCCCCTTAGGATAATCTCCTAAATGAGTCCGAGATGTCCCTAGGGCCAACGTCTACTTTTTATTAAATTAGGCTTGGGTTAGTGAGTGCTTGGGTTGTGGTTTTTGGGCTAAGGAAAGGGTAATGACCTCCCCCACCTTATCTTATTTTACGGGTATGCCCTTAATATTTGAATTGTGCAAGTGTACAAGAAATAACAAGGATTCACTCTAAGCAAGAAAATCAAGCAAGAGTTGTCCTAGTCTAATATGCAATGCGACACGTACTTGCCTCCAGCACTCTTCAACAGTAAAAGTAAAGAATTGAAAGACACGTGCCTAGAGATGCAAGTGTCTAAACAATTTTTAAACAATTTCAACCAACTTTTTACTGTTTTTTTTTTTAATTAAGCAGGAATACAGTGAAGTATACAGGAAATCAAGTATAACAGCAGATGTAATTTGCAGATCTGAAGCCCCTGCAGAAAGATTGTCAGAAGTGAACTCCTCTGTGCCGCGTTCCCGCGGCAAAAGCCAGGAATCCGCGGCACTTTGGAGGGATCCTGGGCTCTGCTTTCTTGAGCAGAGTCCCAGGTCCACTTGTATGTTACTGCAATGAATATTTTCCTGTTTCTTCTCCTGTAACCTGCAAACAGAGAAGAAGATCGTTTAGTACTTCACTTTAAACCAAAAAGGACGTCGCTCTCCCCGGCAACGGCGCCAAAAATTGATTAAGCTAGAAAGGTGTGTTATTATGAAGCAAATGTATTTGATGTACCCTTTCTTGTCTCCGCTATAGCATAGGGCTATACCGAGTCGATTCTCAGGGAGAGCTCGCGATGGAAGCTTTAACGTGTGGTAGTGAAGTGAACAAACGAGTATTCTTCTCTTGCTATAAAACTTAGTGAATCAAATGTAAAAGAAACTAAAAGAAAGGATGGCTATGTTCATGGTGGAAATCGTTGGAAAAGAAATCAAGAAGTGGATGTGGTATTCACAAGAAAAAGAAAGAAAACTTAAAAAAAGCAATCCATGACTAGCTTACCTTGCTAGCTTGCCAAGACTTACTAGACTCCTTGATAGCGAATGCTTGCCTAATGTTGTCACTCCATTAGCGTAGGATTCGTCTCGCGTGTTGACCTAACTTTCTCACTTGCAAGATGGTGGTTTAAACCATCGGAGAAGAGAAGATCATACAACTTGCAAGATGAACAAAAGCAATCACCCATGAGTTAGTGAAGAAAGTTAAGCTAGTGGTAAACTAGTACATGGAAGGAAATTAGCTACAAGCCATTAAAGAACTAAAACAAAGCTTGAAGTAAATTGCAAGAAAGTAAACAAAGCAAGTAATAAAGCAAGTAAACTAGAATCAAGCTCAAGTAGAGAAGTAGAGAATGGATCAATCCTTGTATAGCTCCAAGTGTCACCCTTGATGATACAAGCTCTCTCTCTCTTACAACTCTCTCTTGCAATGAAATCTAGGAGGAGAAGATCATAGAGAGCTAAAAATCCTAAAGAAAACCTAGCAAAATACAAATCTATTCACTAATCTCTCTCTCTTCTCTGATCAGTTTTTGCTCGCAGGTGAAGGTGCACTATTATAGCAGAAAGGAGAAGCTTCAAGAGCCAAGGTTGTTGCCACGAAATCCGGGATCTCAACGGCCTAGATTTGCCGCGGATTGCCGCGGGATCGCCGCGAGATCTGGGCCGTTGAGCCCAGATTTTCTGGTGAGATCTTCTTGTTAGTTAGTTAGCCACGTGGACTACTTGGATTCTCCAATGGCGCGCGCGGGATCTCTCTAGATCTGGATTTGAATTTGGCTTTATCTTAATCATGGATTAATCACTTAATTAGTGTTAATTAAGTGATTATTTGGATATCTCTCCATTAAGTGTGTACCTGCAAATATGTAGAGAAGAGGAGTAAAAATCACATATTTATTTGTAATATGCATGGGAGTTATGATGTAAAATATGCAATATTGGATACCAATCAGTTCACTGAAAGTTCCTTGAAGATGTTGCCGACACTGACATCTGACTCCCAAGATGATGTGTCTGAAGAGTAATCGTTGCTCGACGATTCTTGCGAATCAGAGGCTGATGGGACCCGAGTCGATACATAGCCCAACCCCCGGCGCGTCCGATGATAATAATCGGGGGCCTTCCCTTTCGGCACAAAGGGTCGAAGTAGCGTTCTCCTTCCTTTGCCAAAGTTCAACCCGGGTCTGTTGGTTAGATCATACCCATGCATTTCATCATTTTGAGCGCTTTTGGTTCATAATGACTGAGCTGGGGGGATTCCTCTTCGCTTTCTGAGTCTTCGCGGGGCATTGGCTCAGATGAGATTCGCCCAAAGAGAATTGGTTTTGGCCTTTCCGTCTGGCTGGAACCATGAATATAGATTCTTGCGCATTACCATTATCCTGTTATGTCTCGAAAGATGATTTTACTGGTACATGCAATGATGTCAAAGCATCTATTGCCGACCAGATGTCATCGTCTACGTCGGTACTAGTATCCGACGGTATTGAATCGGATGCACACGCAGAAAAATACTCAAAGTCTAAATTCTCATTAATATACCAACGCCTGCGTCGTCGGTGGTATTATCGACATCGAGCTTATTAGTGCTTTTTACAAGTGGTTCCAACTTCCACAGGCACTCCTCTTGCTCGGGCTCAGAGTCAGCCTCATTACCAGAGTTTGGCACTTCCAGTTGCGGGGTTTCATCCACCGGATCTTGATATAGGAGGGAGTCCGTGAAATAATTTTCGACCCCCTTAAACGGATACCTTTCGGCAATCAACGTTTGCACCTTCCCACTCGCGTCAATATATTTCATGACTTGGTGAAGAGTGGAGGGAACGATGGAGTTGCGGTGAATCCATGGTCGTCCCAGAGCAGCAGATGTAGGAAGTGTCGGCATCGATGACGTAGCATGTCACCTCCGACTTGAGGCTCCCAATCTGGCACTTGAGCTTGATCTTCCCCATTCAACGGGTACCGTTGGCATTGAACCCGTAGATGGTTGTCTGTGTAGGGATCAGACGGTGGGTAGGGATGCCGAGGTGTTGCATGACTCGGCGAGGCATGATGCTCAATGCGGACCCTGGATCTACCTGAATGCGGTTCACCTCAGATGATCCGATATAAACCTGTGAAGTACAGGGGTCGATCATGCTCCCTTTGACCTGCATATCATCTGCCGTGAAGGTAATGTAGGGAGCATTCTGGGAGGTGTGGAGACAATTCTCTACCTCTTCCTTCTTCGGCACCTGGGTCATAAAGACCTCAGCGTTTGCCAGCGCTTCTTGTAGAGCCTCCCTGGTCGACTTTGATAGTCTTAGAAGCTCATACAGGGTGATCCGCGCGGGATGTTGGCCAATTGAGCCAAGACATCAAAGCGGTAAGGCGTTGTGGATCCTTCCGCTATACCCTTTGAAGGGCTCGAGAGAATCGAGTCTCTTTTGTTTCTCCACCGGTGGCTTCGTGGAGGGCCTAGTTGGCTCTGCAGCCGGTTGTGGAGGGCTACCGCCGTCTCACCGTACTGTTTCAGGTATGCCTGTCCTGAACGGGTTCCCGTTGTTGGCTGGTTAGGCTCTGCGGCCAAGACTATTGTTTCCTCTTCTGAATCAGTCAGTGAGGGAACATCATCCTCTGCTTCTCGGGAGGAAGCACATACCACATGGCAGGACGAAGCTTTTGCCTTGCCTTTGGACTTCCTGTTGGTTACAGTAGTCCACTGCTGACTGTCTACTAGGTTAGGGTGGACCCACATAATTTCCCTTGAGGCGTAGGGACGGGTACCAAGCCCTTCTCCTGCTGCTGGTGAGGGTCTGTGTTGACTATTCTCAGTTCTCCTCTTGGAATAGGGATCACCCCCGCAGGCGTTGGGGGTTGTCTTCCGAACTGGAGAGCTGACGTCACATTGGCTGTCACCTTCTTCTGCTCTGGTCGGAGTTTTAACACTTCCGCGTCAATCAGAGCTTGAAGGACATCCTTGAAGATGTAGCAGCTTTTGGTAGGATGTCCCAATATCCTGTGATACATGCAGTAGTTGGGGTTGTCGGTCTTGCCGACTTCCTCCGGGCGCCTAATTTCAGGGAGCTTCAGTCGGTTGCTCTTGTTGAGTAGCTTGAAGAGCGAATCGACATGTTCCTCCTTGAAGGAATACTGCTTGTTGGCGCGGGTTGGCTTGAAGAGCCACTCGCCTTGGCTGGTTGAGGTTTGGTGGGAGATTTGGTCTCCGTTGCCAAATTATCCTTCCGCTTCGTCTGGAGGGAGGTGTCTGGCACTCGCCTAGTTGACCTTTCCGGCCTAGGCTTGCCTTCTTCTGCCCTGACGCGGGCAACAATCTCTTCAGCCTGTTCACCTTGTTGGACTAATTGTTTCCAGGTGCGGCTTTCAGCAACTCCTATTTGAGCAAGGAGTGAGGTTTGAAGGTTGTGGCGGCATGTTTCCACCAGGGTGGCCTGGGTCATACCGCTTGGACACCGGAGTGCCACGTTCTGAAATCTTTCCACGAAAGATTTGACGGACTCTCCCTTTCGCTGTCTCGTAGCTAACAGGGTGGGCATTGTGACCTCGGAGTCATCTTCGAAGAAGCGTGTTAAGAACAACTTCTCCAAGTCGCCCCAGTTCTTGATAGAACCTTCCGGGAGTTTCATGAACCACTCAAAGGCCAACCCTTTCAGGGTGCCGATGAACAGTCGCGCCAGGATGGCGTCATTATCTACTACATTCCCGGTTTGGGATTTGAAGTAGTAGATGTGCTGATTAGGGGACCCCTTCCCATCGAAGGCTTGGAGGGTTGGAGCCTTGAACTTAGGAGGGTACGGGACTAGATCCCACTCAGCTGGATAGGGCCGTACCACTCCAACTTCTTGGAGGTCTTTGCGACTGGCAAGGGCATTGAGGCGTTCCTCCAATTGACTCATCCTTTTAGCATGAGTTTTCCCTGGGTCTTGGTCGCCTTTTACTTGCGACGAGGGTTTGGACGAACCGGAGGTAGATTGCTGCCTCTCTTCAGAAGGTTCGGAAGATGAGCTTCCTCCCTTTCTCCCTTTGCCCTTTGACCTCCTAGGAGGAGATTTCCTCCTGTCTTCCAGCAGTTGTGCAATCGCCTGCTTGAGGGAGTCAATCGACGCTTGCTGAGAAATAATCATGTCCATTTGTGCTTTCTGGACCTGCTCTATACGTCTTGCCGTCTCCTCAGGAGTGCCTGTCATGTAGGCAGAGGTCTCCTTCTCGACGGAAGAGTTCGAAGCCCTTGATTCCGCTACGGCGGAATGAGAATCATTCACTCTAACGCCGTGGGCTAAGGCATTATAGTCAATTGGGGGAATGGCCCCCGTCCGGGTACGAGTGTGTCGATACACTCCTTCCGGTTCAGAGTCAGACTCGGAGTCATCTGAGCCGACTGCAATTTGTTTTCCCTTGCTCCTGCTTGTCATATTTGCAGTGAGCTCGGGGTACTCAACGTCAGAGAAGGTTCTCCTTCTGTGGGAGCGTCTTCTTTTAGCTGACGGAGGAATCAGGGTCAGCTGTCTGACCAAAGACTGCTGGTGTACGCCTGATTCGCAACGGCACTCTGAGAGCATGGAGATGAGCCATTGGCAGCAGCATGATGAAGTGACCTGATTGGCACTTCTTTCTTCGTCAAGTAATCCCTCAAATCCATAGGAGGGGGATTGAAAGGATTAGCCTCGCAACGTCGAAGACGGGAGGCATCCATGCGCTGTGCAGTCTGGACGCAGACTTCAGAGACGCGGTTTCTGCGTCTCGGCTGTGGAACGCGCGTCCGGCGTCTCTGTTGAGATGAGACACGCGGGTCTCGCGTTGCTGTTTGGTGCGTCCGGGTAGAGGCGCGCGAGAGAGAGAGGGCTGCAGGGCGCCTCGTCTCTGGGCGCGTGCTTCTTGCGTTTGACGAGAAGCTTCATTCTGACGTTTGGTAAGTTGGTCCTCAGAGGACTCAACTGAGGAGTTGCGCGCTTGGACTCAACTTGAGGAGTTGCGCGCTTGGGCCGCCCAAACGCGGATTTCACGTACTGGACGTGACGCGGGCAAGGCGCGAGACTGTACGTCGCGTCCAGCTTCAGTTGGACAACCAACGGTTCCAACTTGCAGTTGACGCGCACGTCTCCTCTGTCGACGCTCAGCATTCCGGTTGCGTCGAGGAGGTGGAGAGAAACCAACAACATCCTGATGTTGAACATCAGGGAGTTTAACCACGCGGGTCTCCTGAGAGACGTTGACACGGGTTTTCTGTGCGCCGGAGTTGGTCGCAACAGCAACTGTGCTTAAGATCGCGCGGGCCTTCTGAGAGGCGTTGACGCGTGAACTTTGCTGGGCACAGTGGGCAACAGCAGCGGCGCCCAAGAGAGCTTCAGGTCGGGCTTCGGGGCCATTCCCCGTCGAGACCCTGCGACAGACACGGGTCTTTGGGCTCTTGGAGCCAGAAGAGAGAAACTCTTCATACTTCGCCTGGTCGAACTCGATGACGAGTGATTCGACCATCTTCCCCTTACGGAGGAGATCATCCTGCGCCACGGCTTGTTCGTCAGTGACAAACGTAGTCCCCAGCGGAGTCGCCATCTCTTGTTGGACGCGAAAAACTGTAAAAGCGGACTGGAGCAACTTTTCCTTGAATCAGATGAAAAATTACAACAGGCTAATCTTCCGGTTACAAGGGAGGGAGAATATTGAATCTTGAATTCCCCCTTTGTTTAGTGCTGGGTTCTTTGTGTGGCGGTGGAGAGTGAATCTTGTTCTCTGTTGACCAGATGACCGTCAGTACCGTCGAGGGATCTTCTCCTTGGTAGGTAGAAGGAGTAACTCAGCCCCGTCCACCAAACTCTAAAAGAGAAGGTAGGCGAAGAGCAACTTGTACGCAGCAAACTGGCTTGAAGAGTCGAGCTCTCTCTCTCTGTTGATGATCTCTCCTTTTTCTTTTCGAAAAATCCGCCCCCTCTTCAATAGTGACGGGATATTTATAGGGTTTTTAGGGGGTGATCGTGCCCCCTAAAAGTGCTCCACGATGAGGGCAAACTTCCCCGCTACATGGGCGGTGGATGGCGCCATAATCGGGGTGGTACAACCAAGGTGCGGGCACCTTGTTGCTGAGACGCGGGCGTTGAGCCAACGCGCCTTGATGCTGAGACGCGGGCGTTGAGCCAACGCGCCTTGATGCGGAGACGCGGGCGTTGAGCCAACGCGCCTTGATGCGGAGACGCGGGTTTGGACTTTCGCGTCTTGATTGTCACATTTAGCCTTGCGCCTGGATCTTGGATCTCTGCGTTTTGGTGGCTGTCTTGGTGATTTTTAGACAGCCTACAACTGTACCATGTATTAGTCGACTAGTATTTTTTATAAGTCGACTAATAACATGTATTAGTAGACTAATCATTTTTATAAGTCGACTAATAACCCTATTAGTTTGCTAATAGGAAGGGTCAAGTCTGCTAATAGAAAGGGTCAAGTCTACTAATAGGTGATCAAGTCTACTAATAGGCAATGATATATGTGTGCATCAAGGCTTTTAACATGCTATTGATCATTACAATACATATCATTAGCCAACTCTCCTGGGAAGTCTTGATCATGAAGAACTCTTGAATTGGCTGTGTTAGAGCTCCAAATGATTTGCTTCACAAATATCTTCATCAAAACAAGTTCCAACAGTATTTCCTATTTTTCATACATGTTTTTTTTCATGATATTGTGGTTAGCTTCATGTATATGTTAATTTTATTTAAAACTTTAGATATATGTATACCCTTGAGTCACTTGCTTTTCATGCAAATTCTATTATGGACTCATTTGTATTTGGGATATGTATGTATACTTTTAGTTTTAACTAAACATACATATACCTTGAAATATATTTAATTTTAATGGCTTTCATGTTTTTGTTAAGGAATTTCATATGAGCCTTATGGCCTATTTCCATGCTTATATTTTTTACATAATTCTTGTACACTCACATTACTGATGTTTTCTCATGACTTTGTTTTCATGAGTCTTATATGTGCTTTATAGACTTTGAGTGTCAATTATTGAGTGATTTTATGTTTTAATGGATATATTCTTTTTTTTATTCCTTTCTTGAAGGACTTCATGCTAGTTTTCAAGATTATCATAAAACTAGTTCATATTCTTCACTTGGTAGAGTTTTCAAAATGTTAAAATTATTTTCAAATCTTATTTTTAAAAACCTTACCTTCTAAGGACGGTTGGATAGGCGACCATACCTTGTAAGCTCTAAGTTGAATATCTATTTAAACATGTGCATGAATAGGGAGGTAGTATGAGTTATACACTTGATCCTCATTATATTTTCAATTGGTATCACAGTTGATATTTTTGAGTTTGTATACTCATATTTGTGTTTTCTATATATGTATGGTTCAAACTTCAAATAGTATCAATTTCGATTGGTATTTACATTTTCATACATACATATATATATATATATATATATAATATGATGATTTGATTGTGCTTACTATATCTTTACATCTTAAAGCACAAATTATGTTTATACCAAGCTTGATTTACTCTTAATGTCAATTATTTTTCAATTGGCATCTTATACAAGCTTATGCATCATTTTTTATTGGTATTTCATAAAGGGGGAGGAAAACTTCGTATTTTATCTTTCAATTGGGATTATTATTTTCCACTGGTATCTTACTCCCATTCTTTATGATAAAAAATACTTTATTTTGGTATATGCTAATATTTTCAATATTGGTATCAATAATCTTAAATGGTATTATTCTAAATTTGGTATCTTTATTGCAAAATGAGTTATGTTTACCCAAAATTTGGTTGTATTTTCAATTGGTATCAAATATTTACAATATATATTTCAATTGATTTCAAAAACGTACAATGTTTCATTTTCTATTTGTATTAAAAATTTATAAGATATTTTCAATTGGTATCTTTTGGTATCTTAAAAATTTTATTATTTTCAATTGTTATCATAAATCGGTATCATAATGTTTCGATATATAACTTTATCATAATTGGTATATTTTTCAATTGGTTTCATAATATTTTGATATGTATTGCTTATATGCAAGGGAAGCTTAACATCTTCTCTATATATAGATTCATGTTGAGTGTATCTCATATTGAGGAGCTTGACCCTCTCTTCTCTATGTCTTACACGTGCGTAGAGGGAGCTTCACATCTTCTTTTATACATTGTATATTATACGTTATGTGATTAGGGTTTGTCATCTCTTTTTCATGTAATGCATGTATGCAGGGGGAGTTAACTTTACGTCTCTCTTCTTCATGAATGTATATCGCATATTTATCTTTATTGTTTGATTTGTTTTCACCCCTTTGTTGATGATTGACAAAAAAGGGGAGAAGGATTTTGAGAGTTTATATATGCATGTTTATTTTCTTGTTTAATGCATATATGTTTTTGTTTATACAAAAAGGGGAAAAGTATTTATGCAAAAAAGGGAGAAGTATTGGAGAGTTTATTTATGTTTACTCCTCATTTATGCATATACATGTGTTTGTTTTATGAACTTCATTGAATATCTTTATGTTTATTGCTATGCATGAGTTAAGGGGGAGCTTCTATGAAGCTTAACTTTAATCCATGCATATATAACTCCATGAGTTTTGTCATCATCAAAATGGGGGAGATTGTTGGCCCAGAGGCCCCATCACTCTAGTTTGATGATTAACTCATGTAGTTATAGTTTACTAATAATCTCGTGTTCAAATAATTTCAGTGATTGACCAAGATATTAGTAGGTGTTTAGTTTCAACAAAGGAGTTTGAAGCTTTCACATGTAGATTCAAGAGCTCGCGCGTCACGATCGCATCTAGCACTCGGTTGGAGTCAAGCTCGTTGGATCGCGTTTGGATCGAGTCGGCTTGGAGACAAGAAGACTTCAGTTTGTATTTTGTTTAGTTGTTTAGATCTTATCTAAAGGTAGATAGTATTGATATGCTCAAGTTCACACACACAAGTTTAAAGTTTATTGGTTTGGTTTTCGGTTTAACTGGTTTTGGATTTCATGTCAAAAATGTAGATATATATCTAATATGTATATTAGATTTTATCCATATACAACATGATTCAAATTTGTTTCAATATCTTGTTTTTGTATCCATATGAGTTTTGGAGAAAATAGTTTTTCATTTCAAAAATCTAAGTTTTGAAAAATACAGATTTTATGTTTAAGCCTAATTTTCATATCACAAAAATGGTTCAAATTGTTTATAATATGTGTGAATTTTAGTCACACATATTTGTATTTTAAAATCTTATAAGAACTTATTTTTGTGAGATTTATGTAATTTTATGGGATTTAATTGAAATTAAACAGACAAGTTTTCAATACCCCAAAGTCCCAGCCAGATCAACTGGCAGTCGACTAGACCGATCGACTGGACCAGTGGTCGGTCGACCGGAGCGGTCGACCGATGTGCACGAGGACGTGCACATGGCCAGCCAACTCGGCCGGTCGACCGCGCGGTCGACAGACTGAATGCACCCAACTCTCGGGTGGGGGCCGGTCGACCGGGCGGTCGACCGGAGGCACAACGGTCATAAATATGACCGTTGCGCCGGTCGACCGGGCGGTCGACCGCAGGTGCATTTCTGCCCTTTCCAAATTGCCAGCAGGCAGATTTTGGAGAGGCTATATATATGCCTTCTCTTGAGTTGTTTTCAACAAGTTTTTAGAGAGCAATTTTTTTCATCTTTACAAGTGTTTAACATCAAGTTTTTAAAGGAGTTTTTGTGCCAAAAAGATTTATCTTTATTTGTTTTCAAGGGTTAAAAATTCAAAGAAAAATAGAGTATTTGAGATATTGGGTTTGATCTTCATTTCTATCTTTATCTAGCATTTTTCCCAAGTATTTTTCTTTGTGTTTTGATTTCCAAAAACCTTGATTTCTCACACTTGAGCAATCATATCTATCCTATCTATAGGATCTTGTTTTTAGTGAGAAAATTGGTTTGTGGTCTATAGTGATCACCAAGGTTGTTTGTGGTCTTTGAGATCACCAAGTTGTAAACTTTCTCTTTGCTTTGGCTTTGTGCCTTTCCCTCTAAGTGTAGAGGAGGTGAGTCTTTGGGTTTGTGGTTATCCCTCTAAGTGTAGAGGTGACTGTGGAGGAGTTTTGATTTGTTGTTAACCCTCTTGTGTAGAGGTGATTGTGGTGGAGTTTTGGCTTAGGGCCTTATCCCTCTAAGTGTAGAGGTGATTGTTGTTTGGCTTAGTACCTTATCCCTCTTGTGTGAGGCGACAGTTGTTGTCTCTTGCCTCTTGTGTAGAGGTTGTGTTATCGGAGAGAGGAGTTGTGTACTCCTAGTTTATATTTACCAAATCCTCAGTGGAGGTTCCCTGTGTGGGAAGTCCTGTGTGGACGAATCCTTCTGTGTGAAGACGGGACGTGTAGCAGTGACTTGAAACTCGAAATATATCTCAGTGTTTGCGTTTGATCCACTATCTCTATACTCTATCTCTCTTTTATACCTTGCATTATTTTCGTATTGTTCATATCATACATATATACTTGGTATTGTTTATGTGTGCTCATACTAGTATTGAACCAAGAGAGCTTCATATAGCACCTCAACTCTTATTTAGAGGAATCTAGAGGAGTTAGTCCAGAGCCCTTCACCAGAAATTTGGCTACACTCTTTGGTTACACTTAGTGCGTTGTAATTAGTTTTTAATTCTGCATCATTTGTCATTAGATTAGCCATACACCTATTCACCCCCATCTAGGTGTATTTTCAGATATCATGCTCACTGAGAGACTTTCAAAGATATTGTTGATGTTGACATTTGAGTCCCATGACGATGTTGCTGAGGAGCTATCATGATAGACCTCTTTTTCAGATTTGGAATCTGACGAGACTGGCGTAGATACATAACCGCGTCCTCTTCGGGTCTTGTGATAGTAGTCGGTGTCTTTACCTTTCTGTATAAATGAATGGAGTAATGCTCGCTTTTCTTTGCCGAAATTAAGGCCCGATCCTTTGGTAAGATCATAGCTTATTATTTCCATCATGTGATGTGACTTTTGACCATAATAGAAGAACTGTGGAGATTGGACCCACCTCCTACGGGCTCAGTTTCAATTCGTTTAAATAGAATTAGCTTTTGACCTTCTCATTTGGCTGGTACTTTAAAGAGAGCTTTGCGTGCATCTCTGATCTTTTCATGTACCATAAGGGATTACTTTATTGGTGCACACAATGATGTCAGGGCATTCATTGCTGACCAAGGGTTACTGTTTATGTCAGTACTAGTGTTTGACAATACAGAATCAGAAGCAAATGCAGAAAAGTAAGCCAAATCTAAATTTTCATTGATAAACCACTCGCTTTCAACATTAGAAGTGGTATTAAAATCGAGCTTATCAATGTTGTTACAAGGGGATTTATTTAAACTCTTCTTTCTGGCTCTGTATCAGCTTCGTCGCCAGAGTCATGTTCTTCTAGGTGTGAATTCTCATCAGTCTTAAGAGAATCCTGATATAGGAGAGAATTAGTGAAATAATTTTTGACTTCCTTGAACGGATGCCTTTTGGCAATCAACGTTCTCACTTTTCATCTTCATCAACGTATTTCATTACTTGATGAAGAGTGGATGGGACGATGGAGTTGCGGTGAATTCAAAGTCATCTTAGGAGCAAATTGTACGAGGCGTCGGCGTCAATGACCTAGCATGTCATCTTGAATCTCAGGTCCTCAATTTGACATTTGGGCTTGATTTTTCCCATTGGGTGCTTATCATTAGCGACTTATCATTGGCGATGAAGATATAGATGATTGTCTGAATGGCGCTTAATCGGTGGGTAGGGATCCCCAAATGCTACATGACCCTGCGAGGCATAACGCTCAATATGGATCCTGGATCAACTTGAATACGACTCACTTCAGATGATCCAATGTACCCTGTATTATATAGGATCTATCATATTTCTATTTAATTGCATGTCTTCTAGGGTGAAGGTGTGTCTTCTGGGGTGAACGTGATATAGGGAAACTGCTTCGAGATCGGGTGGCAATGGTTGCAATCTTCCTCTCCACATATAGCAGGAATCTGGGTCATGAAAACCTCTGCATCTGCTAATGCTTCTCTTAAGACATCCCTTGTAGACTTGAAAAGCCTCAGGAGTTCATACAGAGTGATTCGAGCAGGAATGTTGGCTAGTTGAGGCATGACATCAAAACGGAAGAGAGTTAATAGTCTCATACCGCCTTTCTGGAGAGCTTTGACATAACAAAGCTCTTTCTATTTTTTTCACGGATGGTTTCGCGAACTGCTTGATTGTCTTCTCAGCTGGCTGGGGGGAGTTTATAATTGGCTCACCGTACAATTTCAAGTACTGCTTGCTAGATACTATTTCAAGTACTGCTTGCCAGATCGAGTCTTCGATGTGGGAGGTGCACCTGTGTCAGCAGCAAAATGAACTGGTAAGGGAAGCAACATCCTCCTCAGTTTTCTTAGTAGAGATATCCACCACATTACTGGAGGATGTTTTAGCCTTGCCGTTAGATTTCCTGTTTGTAACAATCCTCCACTGTTAACTTTGGACAATGTCAGGATGGACCCACATTGTCTCTCCTCGAGGAGTAAGAACAGGAATAAGACCTTTCTCCTCCTGGTTATGAAAATCAGTGTTGACCACTTTAATTTACCTTTCAGGATGGGAACCACTCTGGTTGGTGATAGCGGGAGATCCCAGCCGAATTGAATAGGTAATGTAGCTGTTATGTTGGTAATCACCTTTTTCTGCTCTGGACGGAGCTTAAGTACCTCTTCGTCAATCAGAGCCTAAAGAACATCTTTGAAAACGTAGCAATTCTTGGTAGGGTATCCCAACATCCTCTGATATAAAACGTAGCAATTCTTGGTAGGGTATCCCAACATCCTCTGATATAAACAGTAGATAGGATAATCAGTCTCTGCCTCTTCAGGATGTCTGACCTCTGACAATTTGAGTTTGTTACTCTTTTGGATAAATTGAACAGACTGCGTGCTCATTCTTGAAAGAGTATAGTTTACTGGCACGTGCTTGGCCGAGAGCTCCACCCCCTCTAACTGATTGGAGCCTCAAAGGTGACTTAACCTTCATTGCTAGAGTATCTCTTCTCCTTGTTGAGAAGACGACTCTGAGGCGCGCCGTGTTGGTTTGTCGGGTTTTGGTTTGCTATCTTTTTCTTTAGCCCTAACCCTGGCAACAATTTATTCCACCTATTCGCCTTGTAGCACCAACTGCTTCCAAGTGCGATATTCTACCACTCCCATTTGAGCGGGGTAGTTTGCAGATTATGGTGATATGTCTCAATCAGTGTAAATTGGGTTATGCCACTGGGATAATGGACTGTCATGTTCCAAAATCTCTTGACAAAAGTTTTGATGGACTCTCCTTTTCTTTGCTTGGTTGCAAGAAGAGTTGGCACTGAAATTTTTGCATCGTCTTCAAAGAAATGAGACAGAAATAACTTTTTGAGATTGGCTCATGTCTTAATTAAGCAAGCAGGAAGTTTAATGAACCATTCAAAGGTGACTCCCTTAAGAGTGCCAATGAATAAACGAGCCATAATAGCATCGTTTGCTACTACATTCCCTGTTTGGGACTTGAAGTAGTATATATGTTGGCTCGGTGACCCTTTACCGTTGAAAGTATGGAGGGTCGGTGCCTTGAATTTGGGAGGGTAGGGAGCCGTATCCCATTCTGCTGGGTAGGGCTAGATTATCCGCATATCATGAAAATCATCTCGGTTTATAAGGGCCTCAAGATATTGCTCCAATTTACTCATCCTCTTGGAATAACTGCTTCCATTTTCTGAGTTATCCTCCTTTTTAGATGAAGATTTGGGGGGCTCAGAGTTGGAATGCTCTTCACTCATAGGATGAGCTCTCCCCTTCTTTCCGTTTGCCTTTAGACTTCCTGGAAGGAGTTTTGCCCTTTGGTATTCTTTCTCCTTAAGCAGTTGTGAAAGCATTTGCTTAAGGGTGTTAATAGATTCTTGCTGAGCTCGAATCATATCGAGTTGTTCTCTTTAGACTAGGACCTGCTCTTTGAATTGTCTGGTCACTTCCTCAGGAGTTTCCTCCATGTAAGCAAAGGGCGGTTATCTCTGAACTAGAATTCGAAGATTGGGATTCAATGATGGCAGAGTGCTCATCATTCACCTCAATTCCCCTGGTTAACAGACTGTAGTCGACTAGGGAAATTGTTCCCGTGCGGGTCCGGGTGCGTCGGTAGACCCCTTCAGGTTCGACAAGAATATCCTTCAAACATGGAGATCGGTCTCCATGTGACTCCTCAGAACTAGCAGCCAGTTGCTTCTTTTTGGACTTGCTTGGTGTGGAACTCGGCCCTATCATGTTTGCAGTTACTTTCGGGTATTCGATGTCAGAGAATGACTTCTTCTTCCGGGATCATCATCTCTTGGCTAGTTTGAAGTCGATAACAGCCGACTGAAAACTGAGGGCTTATTTATCTGAAAGCCGCAATGGCAATCAGAAAGAACTGCTGAGATGAGTCATTCGCAGTGACATTGAGGAGTGATTTGATGAATACTTCTCTTCCTTGTCAGGTAATCCCTCAGGTCCATTGTGGGGATGTCCGAGGAACTAGCTTCAAACCCCTGGGATGAGCACTTTTTGGCTTTTTATGTCATGAAGACATGCCATTCTGAACCTGAGTCTCGCATTATTTTGTTGAAACGCGGACTCACGTGGTGTTGAAATGTGAACATCCAGCATTGGCTGAGTTTGCCTCAGAACACGAGTCTCGCGTTTAATGGGAGTCGCATTCTGAAACAAGCAGACGCGGCTCTCGCATTTTTGAACGGTAGAATGCAGGTCTCATGTTTGACGAGGACCTCACATTATTGAAGAATGCGAGACTTGCCTTCTGGAACAGAAGCGCGGTCCTCGCATTGTTTGAAAGAAATGCGGTCATGAAACTCGCGTTCTGAATCTGCAGAACAGATTACTTATGCAGAATTTTCAATCTATTATCGAGGGCATGATGCCTTCATCGACGTTCAACATTCCGGTTGAGTCGCAAGGGTTGTGGGGACCCTCGGCAACCTGAAATTACAAAATTCAGAGAGGAGAGTGATGGCAGAATTGATCTTCACTATCGATATGATCGTGTACCGACGCATTAGCTTTGCGGGTCTCCTAAGACACGTTGACGCGGGCTGTATGGGCTGCACAAGAGGTTTTCAGAACCTCATTAGAAATTGTTGGCCCAAGAGGTTACACTCTCCAATTGTTTTGTGTTTTGATGATGACAAACCAAATTAGTGCTATTTGGTACTAACAAGTTTGCTAAGATGAGTTTCAGGTCTTGTACCATGTTTAGAGTCCATTTGCTTAGCTATTGCAAGAACTTCTAAGTTCCACCAAGCAAGGAAGGCAAATTGCACATCAAGGAAGGATCATAGAAGAGAAGGCACTAGCAAGGCATTGGATGGCTCAAAGACTTGAAGATAGCTCAAGAAGTCTTCATGTATTTTGTTTTTCTGTTTATAGTATGTTAAAGAATAGTGGATAGGTTTGAAGCTCAATCACACACGTTTTTGCGCATATACTATTTCTTAGTTTATTTCCTATAAAATATACAAAAATATTTTAGTACAAAATCTTTCTTCTACAAATTTCTTTTTATGTTACATACTGAATTCCTGTTTAAAATAGTTTTGTTAAAAATATTTTTCTTCTCAAAATTCTGTCTTTATTTCGTTTTCTGACCTGATCCGGTTGACCGGCAGTCTACCGACAGTCGACCGAGTCTATGTCAGGCTGGTCCGGTCGACCGGACCAGTCGACCGAGGTCCTGGCAGAATGCACGTATCCGTGTGCATGTCTGTCGGTCGACCGGGGCAGTCGACCGATGTTTATTTTTGAGTCACAGTTTGTATCAGTCGACCGGGTCGGTCGACCGATAGCCTGTAACGGTCGGAATTTTGTACTACCGGTCGACCGGCCCGGTCGACCGATGTAGCCGTTGAACAGTAACGGGCAGATTTTTTAAGAGCTGTTTATTTTTGTCTTTTGTGTTTAAAAATTCGTTTAAGGATATATTTTGATCTAATTACCTCCTAAACATCAGTAACTATGTTTTATTCCTAAACCCTAGCCCTCTCCTATAAATAGGGGTGTTTGGGGAGAGATTGGTTACAACAACTATTATTGCTAAAATTCAAAAGTTTAAGGCTTTCAACGTTCTTGGTTTTTGTGCTAAATTCTCTCAAATTTCTGAAGGGTTTTCAAAAGTTTTTCTCTGATTTCAATTTCTTTTCCTTACACAAAAGAGCTTCAATTCTACTCATTATTCTCTAAGGACCTTTGTAAGGGAAGAGATTTTTGAAAGAGAGAGTTTGTGGTCTTTTGACTACCAAGATAATTACTTGTTCTTGAGATTGTAGGAGTTGGGTACTCCATTGTAATTGTTCTTTGTGATAGTGGAAGTGGTCGGAATCCTTCTGGGGAAGGCGGGGAGTAGAGCTGGGTGCTCGAACCTCGATAACATATCCTTGTGTTTGCGATTGGTTTACATTCTTGCAATTATTACTCTACTTTGCTTGCACTTATTACTTGCTCATCATACTTACTTGCTTGCATTCTTCTTGTGATTCTTGATTGTGATTGTTATAGCTTTAGATTTTTTTTAATTGCCTTTTGATTAGCATTATCACCTATTCACCCCTTCTAGGTGATTTTCAATTGGTATCAGAGCTTGGACTCTAGGTTTGGCTTAACATCCATAGAGAGATCCTTAAAATATTGCTAATCAACATTTTCATTCATCCATTCATACACTAGTAAACATGGCCGACAACATTAAATCCCCACCTAAATTTGATGGCCTAAATTTTCCCATTTGGAAGGTTAGGATGACTATATTTTTGCAATCACTAGGTAGCTTGGTAGCTAAGTCCTTGACCAAACCCTACATAGCACCCGATAGTGATGAGAGCACTTGGACCGACTTCAACTTTAGAGAATATGAGGCTAACTCAAAAGCCCAAAACTCCCTTTTAACCGCCTTGAATGAGGATGACCTTACACGGGTAATTCATTGCCAATCCGCCTATGAGATTTGGCAACACTTATTGGTCACACATGAAGGGACTTCACAAGTCAAGAGAGCTAAGATAGATCTCTTGAGGTCTCAATATGAATCATTTAAAATGCTTGATGATGAATCCATTGATTGTATGATTACTCGTTTCACTAAAATTACAAATGGTCTTTCTTCATTAGGTGACGTCATCTCCAACGATCAAAAGGTGCGCAAAGTGATACGGGCTCTTCCTTCTTCATGGGAGATCAAGGCCACCACCTTAAAGGAGTTGAACGACAAGGTAAGATGGACATCATTAGTCTCATTGGAAACTTAAAGACCCATGAGATGGAGAAGAAGGCAAGAGAAGAAGCCACTACTTCAAAGAAGAAATCCATATCCTTCAAGACTTCATCCACCAATGATGACGATGATGAAGACGAAGAAGAAGATGAGGAGCTAACTCTACTTGTGCGGAATGTTAAGAGGTTGTACCGAAAGAACAAGTTCAACTTCCGGAGAAGATTCGAAGGTAAAGAGGAGCGGAAGATCATTTGCTATAATTGCCGCAAACCCGGACACATCATGGCGGATTGTCCGGAATTCAAGAAGAAGATGACTTCCTCCTTCAAGCCAAAGAAACCGGAGGAGAAGAAAGCCTACAAAGCAACATGGGATTCGGAAAGCGAGTCCGAAGAGGAGGTGGATCAAGCTAATATGTGTTTCATGGCAAACACACCTAAGGTAACCCCTCAATCCCTTGATGATGATGATGATGATTTGAGTAAGGAAGTTCTAGTTCATGCTTTTGTAGAGCTTTCCGAAACTTATGATAACAAGAAAATGGAATGCTTTAAATTACAAAAAGAAGTTGCTTTTCTTAAAATCAACTTGCTTTGGTTTCAAAAGAAAAAGATGATCTTTCTTCCAATCTTGTTTCAATTCAAAATGAATTTGACGCTTATAAGATTTCTTGTAAGGGTAAAACCCCTATTGTTGATAATAAAGAAATTTCTTCCTTAAGAACCAAAATGGTTGATTTTGAAAAGATTTTGAAAGATTGTGCTTTTAACACCAAGAAGCTTGAAGAAAAGTTTTCCAAAAAGCACACTTCTCATGTTAAAGATTCTCATGCTAAAATTCCACATGCTCACACTTCAAATAATACTTCTCATGCTAAATCTTTTCATGCTCACAATGCCCATGCTCACAAATCACACACTCACTATGCTTTTAGATATGGTAGAGTGTATAGATGTACTTATTGTGGCAAAAATGGACATTTAGCTAAATTTTGTTATGATAAATTGCATAGTTCAAATAATCTTGTTTGGGTTAATGGCTCTAACCCTCATGGACCCAAGAAAATGTGGGTACCAAAATCAAGTCCTAAAATGTTTGATGTAGGTACACACCAAGGCTCCAAGACGTAGGGAGCGGTGGTACCTTGATAGTGGTTGTTCGAGACACATGACGTGGGATATCAACAACTTCACAACCCTATCAAGGTACATGGAAGGTGGCACCGTCACCTTCGGGGATGACTCCAAAGGAACTATCATCGGTATAGGTAACATTCAAATTGGTGCATCTCCTATTATTGAGAATGTTATTTTAGTAGATGGTTTAAAACATAATTTGCTTAGCATTAGTCAACTTTGTGACCGTGAACTTAAAGTTGTTTTTGATGATTCCTCATGCAAGATTTTTGATGTTAAATCCGATGTTTGTATTCTTACCGATTTTCGTGATAATAATGTTTATATTATTGACATGCTCAATTTAGATTGTTCTACTAAATGCTTGAATGCTTTTGATGAAAATTCTTGGCTTTGGCATAGAAGACTAGGACATGCATCTTTTGACCATATTTCTAGGATTAATTCAAAGGAATTGGTGAAGGGTATACCTTGCTTGGATTTTGAGAAAGACCGCATTTGTAGTGCGTGCCAACTTGGGAAACAAACCAAGTCTTCTTTTAAACCAATCAAGGATATCATGTCAACTAGGCCTTTAGAATTAATTCATATGGATCTTTTTGGACCAACTAAAACTAAGAGTTTAAATGGAAGTCGATTTGCATTTTGTTTTGGTTGATGATTTCTCCCGTTTTACTTGGGTTTTCTTTTTGCAAAATAAAGATCAAACTTTTTCTCATTTTAAGATTTTTCGAAAAAGAGTTGAAAAAGAAAAGGGTTTTCTGATTTTGAGAATAAGGAGTGATAGAGGTGGTGAGTTTATTAACCAACTCTTCATGACTTATTGTGATGAAAAGGGAATTAAGCATGAAACGTCTTGTCCTAGAACTCCACAACAAAATGGAGTTGTAGAAAGGAAAAATAGAACACTTCAAGAGATGGCTAGGACAATGATAAGTGAATATGACCTCCCTCAATATTTATGGGCCGAGGCCGTAAACACCGCATGCTATATATCGAATCGTATTTATTTATGCAAAAATTCTTCAAAAACTTCTTTTGAAATGTATCATTCTAGAAAACCTAATGTTGCATATTTTAAAGTTTTTGGATGCAAGTGTTTTGTTTTGAATACTAAGGATAATTTGGGTAAATTTGATGCTAAGGCTTATGAGGCTATCTTTGTTGGATATTCCTCTACTAGCAAAGCATATAGAGTTTTCATTAGATCTTCTCAAACCATTGAAGAATCCATGCATGTTAAGTTTGAAGAATCTAATGTGTTTGTTGAGAATGTTGTAGAGTTTGAACCATTAGGTGAAGACATGGAGAGACTATCCTTAAAGGACTCACCCGCTCAAGAAGAAAAGCTAGATCCTATTGGTGAAGTTCAAGAGGATAAGGAGGAAAGCACTCAACCGCTTCCTAAAGCTTGGAGATACGCTACAAATCATCCTAAGGAGCTCATCTTGGGTGACGCATCTAAAGGAGTCACAACGCGCTCCAAACTCCATGACCTATGTGGTAACTTTGCTTTCATTTCTCATTTTGAACCCAAAGGCATTCTCGAAGCCGAGACGGACCCATATTGGTTGCTTGCCATGCAAGAGGAACTCAATCAATTTGAGCGCAACCAAGTTTGGCACCTTGTTCCTAAGCCCCACGATAGACCAATAATTGGTACTAAGTGGATCTTTAGAAACAAGATGGATGAGTCCGAAAATGTCATTAGGAATAAAGCTAGGTTAGTGGCCCAAGGTTACACTCAAGTTGAGGGAATTGACTTTGAGGAGACCTTTGCACCCGTAGCACGGCTTGAAGCCATACGGATGACACTAGCTTTTGCATGTTTTAAAAATTTTAAACTTTTTCAAATGGATGTGAAAAGTGCATTTTTGAATGGTTTTATTAATGAAGAAGTTTATGTTGCTCAACCTCCCGGTTTTGTTGATCATGTTCATCCCGATTTTGTTTTTAAACTTGATAAAGCTTTGTATGGATTGAAACAAGCTCCAAGAGCTTGGTATGAAAGGCTTTCTAGTTTTCTCATTTCAAATGATTTTATTAAAGGCAAAGTAGACACAACTCTTTTTACTAAGCATGTTGATAATGATATTTTAATTGTGCAAATTTATGTTGATGATATAATTTTTGGATCTACTAATGAGCTTTTGTGCAAGGATTTTGAGAAAGTCATGCAACTTGAATTTGAAATGTCTTCAATGGGTGAGCTCAATTTCTTCCTTGGACTCCAAATCAAGCAATTGCAAGACGGAACCTTCATTAACCAAGCCAAGTATGCAAAGGAGCTAGTAAAGAAGTTTGGGCTTGAAGGATCAAAGGCTTGCAACACTCCAATGGCAACTACAACCAAGCTTGATAAGGACGAACAAGGTAAAAATGTTGATATTAAATTATATAGAAGCATGATAGGAAGTCTTTTATATTTGACGGCAAGTAGGCCGGATATCATGTTTAGTGTGTGTCTTTGTGCTAGATTTCAATCGTGTCCTAAAGAGTCTCATCTTATTGCGGTAAAACGCATTATTCGTTATATTAAGGGCACTATTGGAATGGGTCTTTGGTATCCGAAAACTATAGATTTTTCAATGACTAGTTATTCGGATGCCGACTATGCGGGTTGTAGAGTAGATAGAAAGAGTACTAGTGGGACATGTCAATTTCTTGGTAATTGTCTTGTTTCATGGTCCTCTAGGAAACAAAATTCCGTAGCTCTCTCAACCGCCGAGGCGGAGTATGTTGCCGCGGGGGCTTGTTGTGCACAAGTCTTTTGGATGAAACATACTCTTCTTGATTTAGATTTGCACTTTGATCATATAAAAATATTTTGTGATAATACTAGTACTATACACATGACCAAAAATGCAAATCAACATAGTAAGACCAAGCACATTGAGATTAGATATCACTTTCTTAGAGATCATTTTGAGAAAGGTGATATAGATATTGATTATGTTTCCACGGATTTACAACTAGCCGATATTTTCACTAAACCTCTTGATTTTGCTAGATTTTCGTTTATTTGTGGAGAACTTAATGTTTGTATTATTGAATAAACATGTTTTTCATAACCCTTTTTGATGTATGACAAAAAGGGGGAGAATAAGTTTACATGACAAAAATAAGTTCATTTGGTCTTGGTTCCATATGAATTTATATGCTTTAATTTTAAGATTTGTTTTATGAATTTATATGTTTTGGTTTTATGAATTCTTGTGTTTTAGTTGTTTTGATATTTTTGGTATCAAGAGCAATTTTTGGGTTTTCTAATTTTGTTTTAATTGGTTTCAATAATTGGTGCATCATTTCAATTATTGGTATCTAGAGCATATTATTGTGTTTTTAATTATAGCATATTTTGAGGGGGAGTTTTCTCCTACCCTATATTTTTGTTAATAGCCTATTTGTTTTGTCATCATCAAAAAGGGGGAGATTGTTGGCCCAAGAGGTTACACTCTCCAATTGTTTTGTGTTTTGATGATGACAAACCAAATTAGTGCTATTTGGTACTAACAAGTTTGCTAAGATGAGTTTCAGGTCTTGTACCATGTTTAGAGTCCATTTGCTTAGCTATTGCAAGAACTTCTAAGTTCCACCAAGCAAGGAAGGCAAATTGCACATCAAGGAAGGATCATAGAAGAGAAGGCACTAGCAAGGCATTGGATGGCTCAAAGACTTGAAGATAGCTCAAGAAGTCTTCATGTATTTTGTTTTTCTGTTTATAGTATGTTAAAGAATAGTGGATAGGTTTGAAGCTCAATCACACACGTTTTTGCGCATATACTATTTCTTAGTTTATTTCCTATAAAATATACAAAAATATTTTAGTACAAAATCTTTCTTCTACAAATTTCTTTTTATGTTACATACTGAATTCCTGTTTAAAATAGTTTTGTTAAAAATATTTTTCTTCTCAAAATTCTGTCTTTATTTCGTTTTCTGACCTGATCCGGTCGACCGGCAGTCTACCGACAGTCGACCGAGTCTATGTCAGGCTGGTCCGGTCGACCGGACCAGTCGACCGAGGTCCTGGCAGAATGCACGTATCCGTGTGCATGTCTGTCGGTCGACCGGGGCAGTCGACCGATGTTTATTTTTGAGTCACAGTTTGTATCAGTCGACCGGGTCGGTCGACCGATAGCCTGTAACGGTCGGAATTTTGTACTACCGGTCGACCGGCCCGGTCGACCGATGTAGCCGTTGAACAGTAACGGGCAGATTTTTTAAGAGCTGTTTATTTTTGTCTTTTGTGTTTAAAAATTCGTTTAAGGATATATTTTGATCTAATTACCTCCTAAACATCAGTAACTATGTTTTATCCCTAAACCCTAGCCCTCTCCTATAAATAGGGGTGTTTGGGGAGAGATTGGTTACAACAACTATTATTGCTAAAATTCAAAAGTTTAAGGCTTTCAAAGTTCTTGGTTTTTGTGCTAAATTCTCTCAAATTTCTGAAGGGTTTTCAAAAGTTTTTCTCTGATTTCAATTTCTTTTCCTTACACAAAAGAGCTTCAATTCTACTCATTATTCTCTAAGGACCTTTGTAAGGGAAGAGATTTTTGAAAGAGAGAGTTTGTGGTCTTTTGACTACCAAGATAATTACTTGTTCTTGAGATTGTAGGAGTTGGGTACTCCATTGTAATTGTTCTTTGTGATAGTGGAAGTGGTCGGAATCCTTCTGGGGAAGGCGGGGAGTAGAGCTGGGTGCTCGAACCTCGATAACATATCCTTGTGTTTGCGATTGGTTTACATTCTTGCAATTATTACTCTACTTTGCTTGCACTTATTACTTGCTCATCATACTTACTTGCTTGCATTCTTCTTGTGATTCTTGATTGTGATTGTTATAGCTTTAGATTTTTTTTAATTGCCCTTTGATTAGCATTATCACCTATTCACCCCCCTCTAGGTGATTTTCAGAAATAACACCGCTTGCGCTGTAATCAGTAGTGCGGGCCACTTTGGAAGAAATCTCTTCGGAGATTCGAGAGCAAATCCTAGAAGAGACTTTGCGGTACTATCGCGTTGTCTTGGGGCTGCCGGAGCCTGAGAAAAGGAATTCATCATACTTTTCTTGGTCGAATTCAACGACTAGAGATTCCACTGTCTTTCTGAGAAGCTGAATATCAACTTGCGCCACGGCGTTCTCGTCAGTAGAGATTGAGATCCCCAGCAGAGTCGCCATCTTTTGTTTGGTCAGAAAAATAGCGCGAAGTAAAATTTCTTTGAGTAGATGAAAGATTACAATAGAATAATTTCGATTACAAAAGAGGAGAGAATAACTGGTTCTCCCATTTGTTTATGGTTGGGTTGTTCGTATAGCGATGGAGAGTAATTCTTGTTCTCCGTTGATCGGTTGAATGACAAGCTTCTCTTTGGGATGCTCTCGAAAAGTAACCAGAAGGGAGCTCTGCTTTTAAAACACTAAATGTTTAGAATCTATTGATCCTTTTCTCTCTCTGGACCTTTGAAAAAGCAAGAGAAAAGCAAGAAGCTTTTAGCTTGAGAATTATTAGCTCTCAATCTTCAAAAGTTTTTCTTTATCTTCTCTGGCCTCTAAAAGTCCTCCTATTTTTTATAGCTCTTGAGGCTATTTATAGGGAGTCATAGGGGTATAATTATCCCCTAGAATCCCTCCATTATGGGGATTAACTCTCCCATTACGTGGAGAGTTAATTGACCAGTAATGGGGGTCAGTTATAACAGAAATGCAGGTCTCGCACTGAACGCGGACCTCATGTTTGTGTAGACGCAGGGCTTACAACTGTGTCTCAGTCAGAATGCAGAGTTGCTCGGACCCACGTTTGAAGTAGAGCGCAGAGTTGCTCAGACCTGCGCTTGAAATAAGACTTAGAGTTGCTCAGACTCGCGTGGGATGCGGAGTTACTCAAACTCACGTGAAATTGGACGTGGAGTTACTCAGACCCGTGTTTGAAGTGAGACGCAAAGTTACTCAAACTCGCGTGAGACGCGGAGTTCCTCTGACTCAGATCTAAAGTCTGCATTTCTCTTTGGACACAAGGTCTGCATTTTAGTTGAAACGCGACCTTCGCGTTAAAGTGAGGTCCGCATCTGATGACTCGTCCTTAATGATTTTTAGACAGCCTATAGTCCACCTCGTAAGGATCATCCCAAGCAAACAACAAACTTGACAAACCAGCAAACCACTTCAGCCAGGCCCGAGGAGAAAGTCCGAACACCTTCCCGAGGACCACTTCAGCCAAGCCCAAGGAGAAAGTCCGAGCACCTTCCCAACGATCACTTCAGCCCGATTCAATCACCCAGATGCTGAACTTAGATAAAGGTATTTTGTGGATCAGAGGCCCTGACCCCCACAACAAAGGCTTTCTGCAAAGACTTTCACCTCCACATTGGAGACAGCTCAACAGCAGGGTTCCCTGATTCATGGAGTCAGTTATGCTGCCATATCACCCCCACATTTTAAATGCTACAATGCCCCTAGTCTAACGCGGACTGCTATGAACAGTAGCGAGTATCGTTCCCAACAATCATGAAAGTAATTTGGGTAGTTATGAAGAAATCATAGCGTGCGAATCAGGTAGTTATGGAGATCTGAAATATCTACGCTAATCAATTACAACACGCAGGGTATTTATACACTGGAATCCCCTTCGAGCAAAAGGATCGAATCCTAGAGATTTTAATCACAGAATAGCTCTACAAAATTTATTATAACTCTATGAAAATAGTAAATTCTCTCTTTTCCCTGTGATTTTTCTCAAATTGGGTTTCATATAAAAATCTCTTGTCTTTGCTTATCTTTTGTGTTGAAATTTCTGTTATCACTGACAACAAAACTCCCTTAATCTCCGTGGTGGAATGTTGGCCGTTTGATCAATCGAATTGGAAAATATCCACCACAAATTGGTGCTTTCATTGAGAACTGAGCCCCGACACTCAAGACCTCTCCCCTCAAAACTTTCCTAAAAAGCATCTTCTCGATCGATGATGGCCCCGCGAAAGTGTGTCGTCAACGACGCGATCCAAAGGCAAGGCCATCGTAACCGCGGGGGGCACGACCCTTCCACCAGCCAACAATCAGCAACATACTGAGAATATCATCTCCTTCTCATCTCAGGGAGGGACCACCAGTGTCTAACCATCGCATTAGTGTGAAGATCAACTCTTTCAGATGCTCTACGAGATGAGAGAACAAATAAAAAAACAACAGACACAATCTGATCGAGAGCGGGAGAAGATGACTCTCGATCGCAAGAACATCCTCTAAGAACAGGAGGAGTTGAAACTGCTCAACCAACAGCTCTAGGCCCAAGTCACATCCCTCTAGAGCAATCCTACACAAATGGAGGACGACCCTGAGAGCAATCAGTCTCCCTATCTCCATTCCCTTGATGAGTTGATCCAGAAGCGGATCATGGAGGCCAAACTGCCTTACCACCCGACTACCAAAAGTCAAGATTCTCCTCTCTCCAAGGAGATCCAGGAGTGTGGGTTCTCAAGGATATTCTTGACTTTTACTTTTGACTACTATTCTGAAGTGAGTCATCCAGTTCAACACATCTGACACTTCCAGAACAAGATGGTGATGTACTCCCACAATGATCCAGTCATGTACCTCACTTTTTCTTCTAGCCTGAAAGGTGCAGCTTCAGATGGTTTTACTCTTTACTGCCATGCTTTCTCCATAACTTCTCAGAAGTGATCGAGACATTCCTCACCCAGTATGCCTCTCGCCAAGAAGCCAAGAGTCTCCTCTCCATCAAGATGAGGCAAGGAGATAGCCTTGTTGGCCCAAAGGCCTAACACTTTAGTTTTGATGATGATTAACTCATATAGTTATAGTACTAATGATCTTGCATTATTTAATTTTCATATCTTAATCAAGATCTTAATTGGTGTTTAGCTTCTTCAAGCTAAAATATGTTTATTCAAGAGCTCAAGCATAAAGAACACATCAAGAACTCAAGAAGTCTAACTAAAAGGAATCAAGTTTGGATCAAGTCAAAATGGAGAAGAAGATCTATTCAAGAAGAAGACTTGAGTTTAGACTTTGTAAGAATATCTAAATTTGTAAATTTTAGATTAGATTTGATTGCTCAAGCTCACACCATACACAACTTTAATATTGATTTTCAAGATCAAAATTTCGGTGTTTAGGTTTAATCCGTTTCAATTTAACTAGAATGTGCTTTTGGTTTCATGAATGTATTTTCTCAAAAATAAGTTAATATTATTTTATATGTGTATTAGATTTTATCCATACACATTGGTGCTTTAAAGAGTTTGAAAAACTTGTTTTTGTATTTGTATTTATAGAGTTTTGAAAAACTTAATTTTCCATTTTTAGGGCTGTTTGGATTCAAGGAAGTGGGCGGAAGTGAGGACGTGGGAAGTGTCATTTCTCACTTCCGTTGTCCATCCAAACACCGGAAAAGAAAAATGAAAAACCCTTTTTACTTTTCTCTTTTCCTTTTTACATAACCATATCCTCACTTCCAATGTGCTACAATTAATTTTGTGGTCATGCAAATCTCATTTGTAATAAGTTGTAGCTCAAAATAGTTAATTTTGTGGTCATATAAATCTTACTTGCATTCTAGTTATAGTCTAATTTTGTATAATTAATTTTTATTTTAATATTATTTTATGGTTAACTTTGTGGTCAACCTTTCCACTTCTATTTCTACATTACCAACCAAATACCAGAAAAGGCATTATACTTTTTCAATTACACTTCTCAGCTGCCATTCAAACACTGAAAAAGAAACACAAATTCTCATTTTTCAAAAGAAAAAGAATCCTACTTCCTCACTTTCACCCACTCTCGAGCATCCAAATAGCCCCTTAGTTTAGTTTGTTTTGGAAAACAATTTTCAATATAGTTTATATTTTCAAAATTGTATTTAATATCTCAAAAATAAGTTCACATTTTTTAATATGTATTGATTTTTTATCACACATATTTGTGCTCATATGTCTTTACATGAACTTATTTTTTAGATTTTACAAAGATTTATTTGAATTTAAAATATATTTTAAAAGATAGAAAAATAAAGATTTTGGGTTGAGTAGATCGTCCGCACGGCCGATCGCTAGCCAGAGCAGTTTCTCTGTCAGTCGACCGCCCGGTCGACCGGATATGCACAGTTTTGTGCTTGTGCATGTCAGTCGACCGACCAATCGATCACAGAACTTATAATGCTCTCAGTTTTTGGGTTTCAGTCGACCACTCAGTCAATCGCCAGAGAGTTAAGCTCTCTAGAGTTAGGCTCGATCGACCTCCTAGTCGACCGACAGCTCTAACGACTACTAAAATAGCTGTTGGATTGTTGACCTCCTGATCGACCGCCATGCCAGTTCTGGCCCTGTTTGACTCTAATAGCTAGTTTTTATTTTAGCCTATATATATGGGTTTTTGGAATGAGTTTTCACTAAGATTTTCTAGAGGTTATTTTTTCACTTTCAACAGAGTTTTTCAAAAAGTTTGAGAGCTTCAATTCCATATCTAAATAGAGTTTTCAAGAGTGCTTCTCTTGAATTTTTCCAAAAGAGTTTTCTCAAGTTTTCAACTTCCAAATTCACTATTTCACACAAGCTTAGCCTCATTCTATATCTATCCTTTAGGATTCTTTTTTATGAGATTTTTAGTTTGTGATCTTAGTGATCACCAAGTGTTATAACCCTTCTTTACTTTGTGCTTCTCTCTTGTGTAGAGGAGTTTTGGGTTGTGCCTTGGCTTTGTGCCCACCTCTTGTGTAAACGTTCATTGGCTTTGTGCCATTCTCTTGGGTAGGGGATTGTTTCTTTTGTGAAGTTTTTCAGTGGAGATGGTAAAAATCTTTCTAGGTGAAGGCGGGGAAGTAAAACAAGTGGCTCAAATCTTGAAACATATCTGTGTTTGCGATTAACTGTCTCTCTTAACTCTACTCTTATTATATCTTGCATTGCTATTATTGTTCATTCATATATGCTTGATTATTTTTATGTTCTCACACTTGTATTGATCCAAGAGAGCTATTGAAGCACCTCAACTTCTATAAAAGAGGAACCTTGAGGAGAAGATTTAGAGCCTTTCACTGGAAATTCGACTTCACTCTTTGGTTATCTATTGTGTGTTAGTTTTGTTAGCTTAAGATTTTAAATTCCACATTTGATAGAAATTCACCTATTCACCCCCTCTAGATAACTTTGCAAGCCTCAAGTCACACATCAACTTTCTCTTTAATACTAAATTTTTTATTAAATTAATATCATAAGTCCATGTATCATACTAGTGCCATCTCCCTTTTCCACCTCTACTTCATTAAGTTCTAACAATTCATAATCTTCCATCTCATCCTCATTAACCCCATTTCAATTCTAGCCCTTCATTCCAAGATGAGCTCATTATCCACTAGCTCGATTCTTAACTTAGTTAACCAAAATCAATTAGAAACCAAGGTTAAATAAATCATTGTATTTATATATCATTTCCTTATATGCGCACATGTATTTACAATTATCAATATTTTATCTCACTCTAAAATTTCCCACAAAATATCCAAAAAAACCATTTTTACACAAAATTAATTCAATCATCACCTTAGAGAATCTTGTATAATTTTATTAATCAAGGATTAGAATATTAAATTAGAATTTTAATAACTGGGTGTTACAATCATGTCTGTACGCTTCACTGATGGGATTTCTCCCAATCGGAGGCGTTAATGCAGACTTTCCTATGGGCTCTTTCTCAACCATCCTACGGGAGCCGAAACCCTTCATTGTGAGATTTTCTTCACTCGGAGTCCCCACTTTACTCCAGAAATTTTTTTTCCCTCTCAGAGCCGAGGTTTGATATTCTACTGATGGCATTTCTCCCATTCAGAGCACAAACACTAGTCTACGGCCTCCCCTCATTTGAACCTACAGGCGGATGAACCCGCGGCAATTTTCCTCTACCGAGTTCCTTCCATATTCCGAGAGGGGATTTCCTCACTCGGGAGCTGCCATATTCCGATGCAGGGAAACCCCTGCTCGAGAGCTTCCATATTTCGATGATGGGATTTCCCCACTCGAGAGATAGCTCCACTGTGGGATTTCCCCCACATAAAGATCAACTCTCCTACTGGGTTTATTCCTACTTGGAGGTAACAGATTGTCATACCGAGTAGGGGCCCCTGTCCAGAATGGACACATCCAATCTGTCGCTTGGTGACATCCCCATTTCAGGCCACTTTTTGCAGGTCCAACATGACTATGATCACACGTGACACAAGGTTTATTTATAAGGGTTTCCTTATTTGGATTACCACCTCGATATGCTAATCCCGTTTGGTCATAATCTGATTGCCCCCCAGAGGACAAAAGTTTCAGTATCATTTTTTTCGTCTTGTGTGTGCCTGATGATTGGTGTTCTTATGAGGTAATTTAGATTGTACATGCTCGATCAATGGCTCCATAGGACGAAAAGTATATTTTTGAGGGTTTTCTTGTTTGGATTATACCCTCGACGTACTAGTCTCATAGATTCAGAAGTTAAGCACATACAACTCATTTTACCTACATCTGCATCTAACATTTTGTTTAATATGTCTCATTGTATGCTTGTGTGCACATCTTAATTACATCCAATCCCTAGTCTGTACATCCTGGGATGGGATTTTTCCCATTCAGAGGCGGCAACATAGGCTCCTTCTGGCCATCCAAGACACTCCATTGTGGGATTTTCTCACTCGGAGTTCGGACTCTGCTGCAGGGATTTTTCCCTCTCAGAGTGCTGACTTTGCAGCTCTATTGATGAGATTTTCCCTACTCGGAAGCAAATGTGAACCAACCTCCACAGCTGGGACTTTCCCTAATCGGATGAAGTATTTGCAGGTATTTACAAGTAGCATAGATGGGATTTCCCCCATGATCGGGGTGAAACCGTGCACAAAAAGTGTCGCTTTGAAATCAGTAGTTAAAAGTGCATGCTTTGGCTTCCTCGATACTTTCGTTATAGCATAGAGGCTAAACAGGTCGAATCCACAAGGATGGAAGGCGATAGAAGCATTAACAGTATGTTCATGTATGTGTTAACGATTCTTCTATGTTTCAAAGAATCAAAAGAATAGAAAATAAAAAATGAAAAAAGAAGAGTACAATGGAAACAAAGATAAAAATATTGAAGAGTAGGTATTTGTGATTTTTGAAATTATTTCTAGAACAAAGTAAAAATAGAAGAAAACTCATTGCTACTAACCGCTAATGGCTTCACTAATATGCTAATCTCTTAGTGATAGTTGCCTCACATGTATCCTTGGTCATCACTAGTCCTTGGTTCAATAGCTTTTCAAAGCATGACCCATAAAATCGCTCATCACATCCAAACTCAAATAAACAAGTGTAATCTATAATTAAACCATCAAAACTACACTAGAGTAAGTATGAAATAAAATAATAGCTAGTTAGAGAATTAGATGTTAGAGTGTTAGAATCCATCATCATAAGCCATCAATGGCTTTTGCAAGAGCAAGGCCAAGTGGAGGCTAATAGATTCATGTGGATTATCAAGTAAGGAATTAGAAAGTTTGTGGTTAGTAGTTAGATGCCTTGAGAGAAAATTAGCTAAGTATGTAAATAGTTAGAGAGAAGAAAACAAATAGAGATAAAAAGAGAATCTTTCATAGAGTGTCACCCTCCATTATAAAAACTCTAACTTTCATCCTAAGAATTACTCTCTTCGCTTTTACAAAATCTAGAAGAAAGAAAAAAATATAAAAGAAAAGAAGAAAAACTAAACTACACTAAAGAGAAGAAACTACTATAAAATTTTCCTCTCCCCTTTTCTGCTAAAACTGGGGGGTATTTATAGCACAGGGAGCCTGTAGGAGTCAAGACGGGGCCATGCCTTGAAAATCAATGCGTGGCTCCACAGTACTATGGCGAAAACGCGGCCCAGGCTGGTTTCCATGGCAGTACTGGCACCGCAAGCACAGCGCCGAAGGTGCAACTTTCTGCTGCACACCACTCCATGTATCTACTCTTGGTTTCTTTATATCTGCTCCCAGATTTGACAGATTTGGCTTCAAAGTCTTGAGCTATTCATAGGCTTTAAAGTCCCTATTTAAATGAGAGTTTGGGGCTTCTTCTTCATTTCATTTCATGGACCTAAAAACGCACAAAAAAGCCATTATTAACAGAATTTTATTCAGAATAATTGTGAAGATGTGGTATGAAATATGCATATTTAGAGACTAATCACACCCCCACACTTATCTTTTGCTCATCTCGAGCAAAAATAGAAAAACTAAGTAAGAAAATTATTACATTACTTTCGCAGGTGACGTGATTGCACTAAGCGTATGCAACAAGTCGTTAAACCTCTAGGTTTTCCCTAGAGGAGGAGTTTTGTCTCCTGGGGATTTTCAACGAAAATTTAAGTATGTTTTTAGGTACGTAAAAAAAAATCCATAAAGAAAAAAATCAAATATTAGTATTTTGAAAACATATTTTGAAATAGAGAAAAGTGTTGAAATATTTCTGTGAAAATTTAAGTAATCTAAGGTCATAGGTTAACAAAAATTATTCTTCTTTAAACTAAGTCTTAATGCAAGATCTTGTAATAAATAAATGGTAAGGATTTTGACATTGAATTGATTCTTTGATCTTTAAAAAAACTATTAGATAGTATGCACTTTATGAACAATAAAGATTTTGGGATGTCAATTCTAACTTTCATTCCATTTATTTGTGTGTGTGTGTATATATATATATAAATTTTTTTCTTCTCTTAGTTTATTTAGGCTTTCTAGTTTACCCGGATAGTGAACCTTTAGCCGGTGACTCTCAAACTAGATGATTTTAGGGAACCAGATGAGAAAATATCACACGACTTTAAGGACTCGAGTAAACAAGGCCACAAAACTAAGGGGAATTGTTTTTTTGTCCACCGTTTACGCGTGAATAATCATGCTTCCTTAGGCATAATTATCCAGCTTTAATAAGTAGTTTTAATTAATATATATTTATTTTATTTTTATGACATTTTCAGTCTTTGTTTCAATCCCAAAATTGTGTAAGTGTGAAGTGCATATAACTAAGGAAAAAAATTTTAAGATCAAATTATCATTTCAATCTTACTTTCTTATCCTAAAATTTAAACAAGATCTATTATTTTGACTCGATTTAAGAATTCATAATTTTAGGTCTTCCAAATTTCTAAAAAATACTATTTCTCTTATTTCAAAAAGTTTTGTAAAAAGAAAAGAAAGGGGTTTCTATACAAAAGAAAAAAATCTAAAAATTTCCTAAAAAGAAGTGTAAAAGAAAGAAAATTTAAAACAAACTACGTTAGTAAACCCTCCCCCACGCTTATCTCATGTAATGTCCTCAATGTATCGTGAATGTGTATATGTATAAAACAAATAGGGAAGAAAAAATTACCTCATGGTGGTGGTCAGATTGGCCCACGAAATGTGGCCCAATTCAAAGATTGTGAAATTCACAGGAACCCACTAGTGACCTCTCTAATATAACCCATTAGAATGTTGTAGAAATGTATGATCTTATTGAAAAAATTATCCCTCTCAAATGACCAATTTTAAAAAATAAACTTAGAGTCATTATGTTCAACACCGCTGGTCCAATAATGAAGTGTGAGTGTGGAAGATAATTGATTTGGGCTAAAAAAGAACATGAACGAATATCGACTCGGGAAACTAACTTAGATCAAGTTGAAATTTAGAAATTGGGGCCGAACTTGGTTCAAAATTGGGATCCAAACCAAAAAATTGATGTTCACACACTTGCCTCATTAACGGAATGTGATCGTAAAATATTGGTAATTCAACTTGACGGTGTACTGATACAAGATTCAATGTTGACTCCAGAATATAAAAAAATCTCGTGAAGATACCAGAATCATTATTGCATCAAAAAGTGAAATGAAATTACCAACTTGTGGATCAGGATCACATTCTTGCATCAGTTCAATTTCAGAAAAAGGATAACTTACCAAAATGTCAAGGTGGTTTTCAAAATTTTAGGCAAGTTCAAATGGATGTAATGAAATTGATTCTTAATTTTCATCCACGGAAGGAATGTGAATGGGTGAAATGATTGATTCAAGTTCAGAAATTATGGGAATCAAACCTAGCTCAAGAATGTTACTTAGTTTAGGTAACACTACAGGAGTCGATATTGATTCAAGGATTGGACTCGAATTGCTAAATTGCGGCTCAGGTTCACATTCATCTTCAAGTCCAATTTCAGGAAACGAATAACTTGCCAAAATATCAAGAATTTAATTTTGGTCAAGTTCAGGTTGGTATGATGAAATTGAATCTTGATTTTCAAAATGATTTGATACTTGGGTCACATCAATAAGGCAAGGGATATTGAAATCGGTCAACGATTAATAAGGTCGAGTTTCCTTATTCCTATATGCAATTGTGTTGGCCAATTGACTCTCTTGTGCGTGGATGGACTGGGTGACCATATGTTGTGTTTGAATCATATCTTCCACACGTTGTGCAATCAGTTCTTTTTGAAATGTGAGTATGGATTTTGGTATTGGAAATATGGTGCAATTGTGAGTCTATTAGATTTTGAGATTGTCGCTCAAACTCACGCAAGAGTTCCATACTCAATTTCAAGACTGATGGTTGTTTATTTTGAATAGGTGAGACTGAAAAAGATGAGTATAACTCTTAAAAATTTGGTTGAAATGATGAGTCTGACATGTTTTGAAATCATTACTCAGTTTCACGAAAGACTTTCATACTCTTTTCTAATTCAGACTTTTCTTCAATTGGATGTTTTAGAAAAGGAGTATATGAAATTTGATGTGGGAAGGATTGTGTATTGAGCAAGTTTTGAATTTGTTGTTGGGACTCAAGCATGGCTTCTATACTTTTTTCAAATCGGATTTTTCTTCAGTTGGTGAAAAAGGAAAAGGAGCATATGAATCAAAGTTGGGGAATGAATTTTACGGATAAGGTGTTTGAAATTGTTTCTCGGGTGAGGTGAATCCCCATGGACTCTTTGAAGAGTGAATTATTTTAAAAATTATAGTCATAAGATTGGGGGTATAGGTCATATTGAGTCGGATAAACCCAATTCGACCTATATGGTTGGTTCATGCTGTACATAGCCGGATTGGAGTTATCTGAGTCAAATGAGGTTGAGATGAAAATTGGATTCATTTGGTTGGAAAATTTTTGGTTATATTCCATTTTATCACAATAATCACAAAAAGAAAAAACAAGTAAACAAACAAACAAAGAAATTTTTTTTCAAAAACAAGCATATTTGAGGGATGACCTAGACCTAGACAACTCCTGACTGGTTAGACTGTCCACAGGGATATATTGCAACAATCTGACCACAAGTTAATCGGCCAGGTAGGGACAAGGCCAGTGGGAGATATCCGTGGTTGAGCAACGGGCCTAATTATGTCAAACCACTGTTCTTCGAGATTTCTCCTCTCAATTCCCAACCTGACGCCAATTTGACAAGAGTCAAACTCTAACAATTTTTCTCTTAGGTCAATCTCCTAAATGAGTCCGAGATGTCCCTAGGGTCCAACATCTAGCAAGTTTTATTTAGGCTTGGATTGTGTGAGTGGGGAGGTGATTTTTGGACTAAGGGAGGGTAATAACTTCCCCACCTTATTTTATGTTTGGTTATGCCCTTAAGTTTAATTCGTGCAAGTGTGCAATATAGACAAAAATGAACACAAAAAGAGAGTAAATCACTCACATATTTTTTCTAACTATATGCAATGCAATATGTACACCTCGGTCCATATCACCATAATAGAAGAACAAAATACAGTATATAGAATTGAAATCGACACGTGCTTAGATACAAATGTCTAAACCGTTTTAAAACATCCAATTACCATATTTTAGTTCTTAATTATTATAGTGCACAGGTAATCTAAACAGAAAACTAGCAGCAGACTACACAAATATATGCAAATAAAGATACCCCTGCAAAATATAAAGATTAAAGTCCAAAAAATACGGCGTTTCCGCTGCAAAAAGGCCTAACTGCGGCAAAACAGTGGGCAACAACTCTTTGCTTTCTTGAGTAGGGAGATATAAGGAGTATGGGCTTTTCTAATTGTCAGATTCTAAAAAATTTTACCTGTATCCAGAAACAGAGAAGAAAAGTCAACAAAAATAAGAAATCAAACCTTTCATATTCCCGACAACGGTGCCAAAATTTGATCGGGATGAAACCATGCACAAAAAGTGTCATTTTGAAATCAGTAAATAAAATTGCGTACTTTGGCCTTCTCGATACTTCCGTTATAGCATAGAGGCTAAACTGATCGAATTCACAAGGAGTGGAGGCGATAGAAGTATTAACGATATGTTCACGTGTGTGTTAACAATTCTTCTATGTTTCAAAGAATTAAAAGAAAAGAAAACAAAGAATGAAAAGAGAAGAGTACGGTGGAAACAAAGATAGAAACATTAAAGAGAAGGTATTTGTGATTTTTGAAATTATTTCTAAAATAAAGTAAAAATGGAAGAAAACTCATGGCTACTAACCATTAATGGCTCCACTAATATGCTAACCTCTTAATAATAGTTACCTCACATGTATCCTTGGCCATCACTAGTCCTTAGTTCAAGAGCTTTTCAAAGCATAACCCATGAGATCACTCATCACATCTAAACTCAAATAAACAAGTGCAAGTTACAATTAAACCATCAAAACTACACTAGAACAAGCATGGAATAAAGTAATGTTAGCTTGTTAGAGAGTTAGATATGTTAGAGTGTTAGAATTCATCATCATGAGCCATCAATAACTCTTGCAAAAGCAAGGCCAAGTGGAGGCTAATAGATTCATGTATATTATCAAGTAAGGAGTTAGCAAGTTAGTGGTCAATAGTTAGATGTCATGAGAAAAAATTAGCTAAGAATGTAAATGATTAGAGAGAAGAAAACAAATAGAGATAAAGAGAGAACCTTTCATAGAGTATCACCCTCCATTACAATAACTCTAACTTTCATCCTAAGAATCACTCTCTTCACTTTTACAAGATCTAAAAGAAAGAAAGAAATACAAAGAAAAAGAAGAAAAATTAAACTACACTAAAGAGAAGAAATTGCCATAAAAACCTTTCTCTCCCCTCTTCTACTGAAACCAGGGGGTATTTATAGCATAGGGGGCTTATAGGAGTCAAGACGGGGCCACGCGTCGAAAATTGACACGTGGATCCACAATACTGCGGCGAAAACATGGCCCATGCCGCGTTTTCTCAACAGCACTAGCACCGCGCGCGTAGTGCCAAAGTGTGCAACTTTCTGCTGCACACCACTTCAAGCACCTGCTCTTGGTTTCTTGATATCTGCTCTCAGATTTCACAGATTTGGCTTCAAAGTCTTGAGCTACTCCTAGGCTTTAAAAATCCCCATTTAAATGAGAGCTTGGGGCTTCTTCTTCATTTCATACTATGAACCTAGAAACACACAAGAAAGCCATTGTTAACTGAATTTTATTCAGAATAATTATGAAGATGTGGAACGAAATTTTCATATTTAGTCATGCCACATTCCTACCAATCCACTCTCGAACTATCTAGAACATCCAGAAAATTGGTCAGTATTCTGCAGAGACTGTAACACTTATCTTAACTAAGTACCTTTTTCCTAACATTTTAATACTTTAGGGAGGTGATGGGGAGTAAGTATTCATGCTAGATACTATACATTATACTATGTCTATTAGTATGTATACACATATGTATGTATGTATAAGAAATGAATACAACCTCATGCTTGTTGACTTTGACACCATACCCCCTCACCATGCTTGTGGGTACTAGTACCTCATGGAGGGGGGAGGCATGGAGCCTTGCTTATAGGGTAAGGTATAGGAGTAGAGTGATGGGGTTAGGGAGGGACACTTGTCATGTTATTATTGAAGAGTTTGGGCTATAAATAGGAGGAGGATGAAGAGAACAATCTCATTTGGCAACACCCTCTCTCTCTCTTCATTCTAACTCCACAAAGACTCCTCTCTCTCTCCTTTGCTGCAGCAAAAAAAATAGCAGCAGCAGCAGGAAAAATAGCAGCAAAACAGCCCATCATTTTTCCTCTTTTCTTCACACACACTCTCTCTTTCTCCCTTTCATTCCCTCACAAAACTTCCCTACTTCCTATTATACAATAAAAAGGCTTCCTTTTCATGTTTTAACTCCTCCAAAGACCCAATAGAACGAGCTAAAGTGGTGATCTAACATCACCATAAAAAGGGATTTCTTGAAGACAAGGTTGATCTAGAACAACAAGTTAGGGGGAGTGATATTGGTTGAAGGTAAGCAAAACTTTAAGAATTCTACCCCTCTTGTGCTCTTTTAGTTATGAACTAATTATGGCATTGTTATGGCCTTGTGGACTCCATCATAGCGGGAGATCAAGCTTGATAAGGAGTTAACTGCTTCAAAGAGTGAGTAAAACATTCGAACCCTAGTAATATAGTAGGTAAAGTAAAACTTGAAATAAAGTGAGAAATTTCTAAGTTATAAATGAACGATGATGCTTGAGAATGATTTATATGTTTATGTATACATTATGAACAATCATGTGGTGATATGTTGTTGCATTTCTTATGAATGCTTACAAGGGTGCATAATCGACACGTTATTGTGTATGCATAGTAGTCTAACACATGCCTCTTAAAAAGTAATAGTTTTATGAATGAACATCATACTTGACTTCATGCACATGTTTGGCTACACATATATTGGAATGATATAATATGTCGGTTATCCTGAAAAGGCTTGCATGTTGTTAGTGGTTACTTATACATGTTAATGTCTTTCTTAATATTGACATCATGTAAAGTAGGAATCATGTGAATCCTTTATGTTATTATTGTCTCATGGATCCTTGCATGTGGTTATTACATGAAGGATATGATATTTACATGTTATAATGCGTGGTAAACGTATCGGAGGAAGGGACCGGGTTGAACCGGAGGTGATCGAAGGGGAGAATAATACGTGGTAAACGTATCGGAGGAAGGGACCAGGTTGAACCGGAGGTGATCGAAGGGGAGAATAATATGTGGTAAACGTATTGGAGGAAGGGACCGGGTTGAACCGGAGGTGATCGAAGGGGAGAATAATACGTGGTAAACGTATCGGAGGAAGGGACCGGGTTGAACCGGAGGTGATCGAAGGGGAGATTATATCTTATGTTAATCATGTATGCATGTAGCGATTATATTCTATGTTGATCATGTATGTATGTTGAGATTATATCTTACGTTGATCATGTATGCATGTTGCGATTATATTCCATGTTGATCATGTATGTATGTTGAGATTATATCTTATGTTGATCATGTATGCATGTTGCAATTATATTCTATGATGATCATGTATGCATGTTATGTTAATCTGGTTAAGTTAGAAATTGTATGTTAAAACTATAAAGAATTGATATTCTAGACTCTAAGATAAGTCGACTTACCTGGGCAATTTCACCAGTATTAGTCAACTAGCCATGGGGCTAAGTCGACTATGGAAGGGAAAAATGGGTAGATAAGTCTCAGGAAAATACATATTAGTCGACTATATATAACAGAAAGCAGCATACCTTTTTGATCCATATCTAGTCGACTATAGGTGATGTATAAGTTGACTAATACATAGTGTAGTGATTATACAGGTTAGGGTAGTCGACTAAATAAGCCACTAACGGCCAACAGAGAGTAAAAACATTTTTGGATCAACCCCAGTCGACTATAGCTTCAATAATTAGTCGACTAATAAGTGATATTAGTCAACTATAGGAATGACCTAGTCGACTAGCAGGACCTGTTACTGTGTTTGGGTCGGAACTTCAGCTAATACCTAAAATTTCACACATATGGTATAAAAATACGATTGTCAACCTGATGATAAAGTCCAAATAGACCTACTTAACGGATATGCATATAAATATTGTTTTACTCACTGAGCTGTCGAGCTCACTCTGTTCTCATTATCACCTTCAGGTTTGGATAAAAGGCAAGGGACCCGCCTAATAGCAACATATGTGGGATAGGTGACAACGGAGACATTTCACCTTTCTGCTTGTCCTTTTGATATGTATATGGTTGTAGAAAACTATGCATAACTTTTATTTGGATATTTGCTATGAACTTGTAAATATTGAAATACTTGGTGCTAGACTCAAAGCCTGTATTATACTTTGGAATAGTAATGTATTAGATTATGTTTCCTTATGAGTTGTCGGACCAATGTTTTGGGAAATGCTAAATCATGTTAAGATCATACATGCTATCAGAATGGAGATTGATGTAAAGTATAGATAAGTCTGATGCTAGTAGAATGAATGTATTGTATCTTGATGGATCCCACGCTTGGATAATCTGTGATGATTGTAATCAATGAAAATTTTTAACTGGGACCGTTACAGTTGGTTTCAGAGCTAAAGTTTGTAGGTAGAAGGAGAAGGTTAAGTCGGAGGCAGGAGGCAATAGAATTGTTAGGCTCATATGTATGGATATGTGATTATTGTTAGGTAGTGAGTTTTATGTGACGAATTAACTATGAGTCAAGCGGTAATTGAGTATTTCCTCGCATCAGAATCAGGGTACCCGCACATCCTGATTCGGGTGAGTTGACTGAGGGTGCGGACTCTCAGTAACAACTTCTGGTAGTATGGGACACTGAGACGAGGGAATGCCTTGAATTATCTATTGAACCTAAATTATTCTAAAACATGAGACTTACGGGTAGAGTAAGGATAAGTGTAAGCACAAGTGTGTATATATATATGTTGCTTCTTTCTGATTATAGCCGTATGTTTAGACTATTTCATGAGATTGAGATTGATACGACTCTATGTTTACATGTAGATGGGAGACTCTGACATATATTAGCCAGTCTCTAGCTCAGATAGCTCGAGTGTGAGTTGGACGGCAGATTCTATGGATTGGGGATATGAGTCTGACGAGACTGACCCAGAGGACATAATTGTAGCCCCAGACCACATAGACTATGAGGAGGTTGAGTCTCAGACGTCTAGTGAGCCTGAACCAACCATTGGTGATACGGAGAGCTTGGTTGGGATTCACTCGATGTAGTAGAGATGGAGGATATTAGTACAATAAAGGAGGAGGCCCAAAGAGGATTCACCTATGGAGGCGTCTTTTGGGATGAAACATGAGAAGATGACATGGACCTATATGATGATCTGGATGACTGGTGCTGTGCAGGAGATGAATTACCGGGGAAGACTCCGAGGAAGGCATGGGTGATAGCGAGGATAGTAGCAGTACCAGCGGGGACTCAGTGGGGAGACTCTTGTTGGCCCAAAGGCCCATCACTCTAGTTTTGATGATGATCAACTCATGTAGTTATAGTACTAATGATCTTGTGTTTAATTAGTCTCAGATTTATGATCAAGATCTTAGTTGGTGTTCAGCTTCAACAAAGGATTTAAAGTCAAGTTTTGGAGCTAGCACGGTTTGATTCAAGAGCCTATGCATTAAGACCACATCAAGTACTCAAGAAGAGTCTAGCTCGTTGGATCGTGTTTGGACCAAGTCAAGAAGATAAGAAGACTTCAAGTGAAGACCTTCATGATCAAGACTTGTGTCTAGGTTTGTTTTTATTAAGATTTTGTTTTAGATTAAAATGTAAAGAATAGAATAGTTGGTGGATTGCTCAAGTATACTATACACACACACTCTTGATTTAGATAAGTTTTCATAAAAGAATTTTTAATTTGAAAAAATACAAAAGAGTTTTCTTTTTGGAAAAATACCGGTTTGGTTTTTGGAAATTCAAAGTATATATGTTTTAACCAAAACCATATTTAGTGATTATTGTCAAAAACATAGATATTTCACCATGTATGTGTAGTGGATCATATCCATACACTCTATGCTTTAAAAGTGTTTAAAATATCTTGTTTTTATATTTGGAGAAGTTTTGGAAAAATAAGTTTTGAAAAACCAATTTGGAAAAATACGGTTTTTGTTTTGAACCAAAATTTCTAAGTTACAAAAATAGTTCAAATTGTTTGTAACATGTCTTAATTTTACTCAAACATGTTTGATTATCAAAGTATAATATTGAAACTATTTTTGTCGATTTTTCGTGAATTTATGGGACTTTATTTAAGCTAAAAAGATAACTTTTAAATCCCTAAAACTGACCTGACCTGGCTTCTGTCGGTCGACCGGACCGGTCGACCGAGCTTGAAGTCGGTCGACCGACGTGCACAGAATATGCACGCCAAGTCTGCTGGAGGGCCGGTCGACCGACCCGGTCGACTGCAGAGAGCTTCTGCTCTCTGGAAAGCCCCGGTCGACCGGGCCGGTCGACCGGCAGAGAACTTTGTTCTCTGTTCCAGGCAGTGGTCGACCGGGCCGGTCGACCGAGGCTCCAACGTTCAGAATTCTGACCGTTGGCGGTCGACCGGGCCGATCGACCGTCAGCCACCAGGACTGAAAAATGCCCCAACGGCTAGTTTTCTCTAGCCTATAAATATGGGGGTTTTGGGGCTGTTTTAGATAAGATTTTTAAGTGATTTTTGAGCCAGTTTTTCCAACTCTATTAGTGTTTATCTCCACTTGTTTAAGAGCCAAATTGCCATATCAAAAGGAGAGATTTTCAAGAGTGTCTTGAAAAGTGATTTTCTTGTGTTTTCCTCCACCATTTCAATCCTTGTTTTCTCACACAAACACTTGAGCTATCCATTGCTATACCTACCTATAGGGATATTTGTTGTGAGAGGATTTTAGGTGATCAAAGTGTTGTGATCACCAAAGTTCTACTTTGTGCTTTGAGGAGGCGGACTTGCGGGTTCGCGGTGTTTCGAGTTCGTGTGTGAACTCGGTGTTTGAGGTGTGGCCTCGGCGAGCTAGTGAGCTTACGGTGTGTTCTTGCGGGAACAAGAGAGGAACTAGAGAGTCCAAAGAGCTTGTAGGTGTTGCGGCACCAAGTGATCCGGTGGGATCGATTTTAGTGGAAATCCAAGGCGGGGACGTAGAGCAAGTGTGCTCGAATCTCGAAACAAATCTCCCGTGTTTGCGAGTGCTCTCTCTATCTCTTACTTGTTTATATCTTGCATGTTATTATTGTGTTTATCTTTATATGCTTGATATACATTGTGTGCTTAATTGTTATATGCTTGGGGATTGTTTGCTAACACTCGTATTCAACCAAGAGAGCCAACGCGGCACCTCAACTCTTATTTAGAGGAATCTTGAGGAGTTAGTCCAGAGCCCTTCACGGGGAATTCGGCTACACTCTTGTGTTATACTTGGTGTTTAGTTTAAATAGTTTTTAATTCCGCATTATTTGACCATTAGATTAGCCATCACCTATTCACCCCCCCTCTAGATGATTACAATTGGTATCAGAGCCAAGTGCTCTTGATTTGGGTCTAACAAGTTAGAGTTAAAGATCCTCATTTTTAGGCTAATCACAATATTTGTTTACACACACCATGGATTTCATGTCACCACCCACTTTTGACATTCTTAACATCCAAGCTTGGAAGGTTAAGATGTCCTTGTACCTCAAAGCCCTAGGTATTCATGTTTATTTTGTCACTACTAGAGATTCATATTGTTTAAATGGCAAAAATATTGAGGCTAATGCAAAGGCCATTCATGCTTTGAAAAGTACCCTAAATGATGTTTATTTATCTAGGGTTGCTAATCTTGACTCGGCTTTTGTAGTATGAAACTCGTTGATCTCCCTTGGCGAAAATGAACAATATTATGCGGGGAGCGACTCGAATGTTGGAAGTGACGCTTCCAACGTGTGCTACATGGTCCAAGGGGATAACCCCCTTGAGGTAACTACCGAATCCGAGGTAGATGAAGATAATGATATGTCATATGATGAGCTTACATCTTTTTGTCAACAATTACTTGAAAAATATGACATGATTAAAAAGGATAACAAGAACTTGAAAAAGAAATTTGATTGCATGTTAAAAGAAAATGATTCTTTTAAAAATAAAGTTGCATGCATTGAAAAAGAAAATGAGTCATTGAAAAATGAAAATGTTTCCTTGATGTCTAAATTAAATGATCTTTGTGAAGGAAACACTACTTTAAAAGATAAGATTGTTTTGGTGGAAAAACAAAAGGAAGTTGCTTTAAATGAAAATAACTCTTTAAAAAGAAAAATGGTTGAAAAAGAAAAATAAAATGTTTCTAAAAAGAATAAGAAAAATGATTCTCATTCTCACCATGCTTTACATGCCACTATTAATCAAAATGAGATTAAAACTTTGAAAAATAAAATAAATTGTTTAAGCTCAACCTTGAGCAAATGTGCATTTAATCATAAGAAATTGGAAACCTTGTTTTTAAGGAAACAAGTTCCACATATTCATACACATCATCCACATCATGCATATGCACATTTTGCACGTCATGAGCACACCCACACTCATATGCACCTAGAGTGTACAAATGTACACATTGTGGCCACAAAGGCCATTTAGCAAAGTTTTATTTTGATAAGATACATCATGTAAATTTTGCTAACAAAAATGTTTGGGTTCCTTACAAGACTAACCCACGTGGACCCAAAAGAAAATGGGTACCAAAATCCCCACCTTGTGTTTCTGATGTAGGTGCGGGCTCTCACAAAACGTGAGAGGGATGGTGCCTTGATGGTGGATGCACACGGACTTGATGGACATACTTTTGATGCACCGCTATCAAGGAGGTTTGGTGGGACAACCACCATGTTTTGGAGACTTAGAGCATAGTTCTTTGGTTTGGTAACTATCTCTAAACTCCTATTTTGTTTACATGCTTTTCATCGATGATTTCTTTAGCATGTTTATGTTTTTAGGCTTCTTGTGGTAAATACTAGTTTAAATGTAGTTTTTATCAAAACTTGGATATATACATGTACAAGTAATGAGCGACATTTGATTCATATATGTTTGCACTTCATTGCTCATTTGTACTCACTATATGCACATGTATAGCCTACTTTTGATGATTCTCTCATTTACACTTGTTTTGCCTATTTTCATGTTTTACTTCATGTATATGTATTTTTTTTGTTCAAATCTAATAAATATACATGCATACCCGTGAGTCTCTTGCCTTCATGCAAATACTATTAATAGACTCTTTCTATGTTTGGGATATGTATGCATATTGTTAGGATTGGATAAATCATACATATACCTAGAAGTTTATTTGTTTTATGAAAATAAATTTCATGTTTTTCAAGTTTGATAAAAATAAGATTCATGTTTGTTTTGAGCTTCATTGATTATCTTCATGGAAAATACTAATTACATAATTTTTGTGCACTCACACTTTATTTGTTTATTCATGACTATATTTCATGATCATTTTGAGCTTTATGGACTTTGAGTGTTGAATTTTGTGTATTTAGTATGTTTCATGATAGACATATATATTTGATTCATGCTTTTGAAGGATCTTTAACTAGTTTTTTAAAAATAATCTTTAACTAGTTATTTGTTCTTCAATTGGTAGTGTTTTTCACCATAAAAATATTTTTCAAACCCTATTTTTGAAAACCCCAAAAAAGGTGGATTTTTATGAGTTATACACTATTTTCACTTCATAATCTCAATTGGTATCATAATTTCATTGGTATCACAATTGATATATTTTGTATACTCATAATCATGTTTATATATGTGTTTTCAATTTCAACTTATATCAATTTCTATTGGTATTATCATTTTTCATACATATATATGAATTGTTTGTGCTTGGATTTACAATTGGTATTTACATGTTTAAAGCACAAAATATGTTTATGCTAAGCTTTATTCAAATCTTCTTTATTTTCAATTGGTATCTCAATTGATAGTTTAAATAAGCTTATGCATTATTTTTAAAATTGTATTTTTTTTATATCAAAAATGTGCAATAATCTTCAATTGGTATCTATTAGTTTCAATTGGTATCCATATATTTCAATTGGTATCAATATGTTTCTATATTTGGTTTAAAAATTCAAAATTTGTAATGTTTATTTACATTTGGTATCTTAAAATTTGATTTACCAAGATATCTCAAAATTTGTTTTATTGAGAAAAATCAAAATTTTGATTTAATAAGAAAATTAAAAATTTTTGATTTATATTGCCTATATGCAAGGGGAGCTTAACATCTCTTCTACATATAGATTCATGTTGAGTGTATCTTATATTGAGGAGCTTAACAACTCTTCCTTATGCGGTACACGTGTGTAGGGGAGCTTCACATCTCCTCTTATGCATTACATATTATGCGTTATGTGATTAGGGCTTGTCATCCCTCCTTCATGTAATGTATATATGTAGGGAAGTTAACTTAGCATCTTCCTCTTCATGGATGTATATCGTATATATCCATTATTGATTGATTTGATTTCACCTCTTTGTTTTGGACACAAAGGGGGAGAACATTATTTTGTTTTTACTTTAATCCCTTTGTTGATGATTGACAAAAAGGGGAGAAGTATTTTAGTATATATGTAGTTTTGGAGAAGGATTTATGTTTATGCATATATGTTTTGTTTTGCAAATAGGAGAAAAAGAATTTGATGTGTTTTATGCTTGATTGGCATGTTTATCTCCTTGTATTTGCATACATGTTTATGAGCTTTCATTGCATATATTATTGTTTATTGTGATGCATGAGTTAGGGGGAGCTTCTTTGAAGCTTTACTTTAATCCATGCATATATAACTCCATGAGTTTTGTCATCATCAAAAAGGGGGAGATTGTTGGTCCAAAGGCCCATCACTCTAGTTTTGATGATGATCAACTCATGTAGTTATAGTACTAATGATCTTGTGTTTAATTAGTCTCAGATTTATGATCAAGATCTTAGTTGGTGTTCAGCTTCAACAAAGGATTTAAAGTCAAGTTTTGGAGCTAGCACGGTTTGATTCAAGAGCCTATGCATTAAGACCACATCAAGTACTCAAGAGGAGTCTAGCTCGTTAGATCGTGTTTGGACCAAGTCAAGAAGATGAGAAGACTTCAAGTGAAGACCTTCATGATCAAGACTTGTGTCTAGGTTTGTTTTTATTAGATTTTGTTTTAGATTAAAATGTAAAGGATAGAATAGTTGGTGGATTGCTCAAGTATACTATACACACACTCTCTTGATTTAGATGAGTTTTCATAAAAGAATTTTATTTTGGAAAAGTACAAAAGAGTTTTCTTTTTGGAAAAATATCAGTTTGGTTTTTGGAAATTCAAAGTATATATGTTTTAACCAAAACATATTTAGTGATTATTGTCAAAACATAGATATTTCACCATGTATGTGTAGTGGATCATATCCATACACTCTATGCTTTAAAAGTGTTTAAAATATCTTGTTTTTGTATTTGGAGAAGTTTTGAAAAAATAAGTTTTGAAAAACCAATTTGGAAAAATACGGTTTTTGTTTTGAACCAAAATTTCTAAGTTACAAAAATAGTTCAAATTGTTTGTAACATGTCTTGATTTTACTCAAACATGTTTGATTATCAAAGTATAATATTGAAACTATTTTTGTCAATTTTTCGTGAATTTAGGGATTTTATTTAAGCTAAAAAGATAACTTTTAAATCCCTAAAACTGACCTGACCTGGCTTCTGTCGGTCGACCGGACTGGTCGACCGAGCTTGAAGTCGGTCGATCGAGTCGGTTGACCGACGTGCACAGAATGTGCACGCCAAGTCTGCTGGAGGGCCGGTCGACCGACCCGATCGACCGCAAAGAGCTTCTGCTCTCTGGAAAGCCCCGGTCGACTGGGCCGGTCGACCGGCAGAGAACTCTGTTCTCAGTTCCAGGCAGCGGTCGACCGGGCCGGTCGACCGAGGCTCCAACGGTCAGAATTTCGACCGTTGGCGGTCGATCGGGCCGGTCGACCGTCAGCCGCCAGGGCTGAAAAATGCCCCAACGGCTAGTTTTCTCTAGCCTATAAATATGGGGGTTTTGGGGCTGTTTTAGATAAGATTTTCAAGTGGGTTTTGAGCCAGTTTTTCCAACTCTATTAGGTATTTATCTCCACTTGTTTAAGAGCCAAATTGCCATATCAAAAGGAGAGATTTTCAAGAGTGTTTTGAAAAGTGATTTCTTGTGTTTTCCTCCACCATTTTAATCCTTGTTTTCTCACACAAACACTTGAGCTATCCATTGCTATATCTACCTATAGGGATATTTTTTGTGAGAGGATTTTAGGTGATCAAAGTGTTCTGATCACCAAAGTTCTACTTTGTACTTTGAGGAGGCGGACTTGCGGGTTCGCGGTGTTTCGAGTTCGTGTGTGAACTTGGTGTTTGAGGTGCGGCCTCGGCGAGCTAGTGAGCTTGTGGTGTGTTCTTGCGGGAACAAGAGAGGGACTAGAGAGTCCAAAGAGCTTGTAGGTGTTGCAGCACAAGTGATCCGGTGGGATCGATTTTAGTGGAAATCCTTCATAGTGTTGAAGGCGGGGACATAGAGCAAGTGTGCTCGAACCTCAAAACAAATCTCCCGTGTTTGCAATTGCTCTCTCTCTATCTCTTACTTGTTTATATCTTGCATGCTATTATTGTATTTATCTTTATATGCTTGATATACATTGTGTGCTTAATTGTTATATGCTTAGGGATTGTTTGCTAACACTCGTATTCAACCAAGAGAGCCAACGCGGCACCTCAACTCTTATTTAGAGGAATCTTGAGGAGTTAGTCCAGAGCGCTTCACGGGGAATTCGGCTACACTCTTGTGTTACTTGGTGTTTAGTTTAAATAGTTTTTAATTCCGCATTATTTGACCATTAGATTAGCCATCACCTATTCACCCCCCCTCTAGGTGATTACAACTATGCCCTATGAAGGATGAATCTTTGAGCAAACACTTTTGATGTATATATATGTATAAGCCTAGTGTGCTAGATGATGGATATCCTAAGAGTTTGTTTTATATGCCCTGGCACATCTTATATGTATGCACATGGGTTAGTTCAGATATCCAAAGGGTAGACATATCAGTATAATATATTTGTATCCGTGTTGGGATGTACTATAAATATATATAGCAAGTTGTTTATTTGCAAAAGTGATAATGAATATGATATTAAAGTGATTGCATGAAACTAAAATCCAAATTGTTTCCAATTGTGAAGTATATTGACTAGACGCCCTTATCTTATAGGAAGGACGCATGGATCTAAATCAGCTACCACCAAATGAGTCCTTGTCGCTCGGTGTGTCACACTATAGTGTCATGTGTCACACTATAGTGTGATGGGGAGCGCACACCCCATGGACAACAATGAAAATTCTGAAGTCCAGATAGGAGGAGATAATGGAACTCCAGGGGTGATGCCGGAGTGGCTCACTCAGTTAATGACCAGAGCAAATAATAACAACTCCCACCGAGCATTGGAGCAGTTTCAAAAAATGAAACCACCTATATTTGAAGGGGAGGTGGACCCCTTACAAGCTGAAGCATGACTTCTCCAGATAGAGAAGATCCTAGATGTAATGAACTGCACCGATGAACAAGAGGTTTGTTTCTCTTCCTTTATGTTTCAAAAGGAAGCAGAACATTGGTGGAGGGCAATGAAGCATAGTGTGAAAAATACAAGAGAATCAATCACTTGAGAATTTTTAGTAAACAAATTCACTGAAAATATATCCCTGAGACGGCCAGAGACAAGATGGCGTCAGAATTCTCGGAATTACGTCAAGGCCTGATGAATGTGTCTCAATATGATAAGAGGTTCAATCAATTATCCAGGTATGCTGATGCCTTGGTGAAGAGTGAAGCAGAAAGGATGAAGAGGTTCGTGAAGGGCCTGAGATCAGAAATTCGAGGCAGATTGATTCCTTTGCAACTGAAGAATTATCTCCAAGCTGTGGAAAGAGCTTTGGAGGTAGAAATGAATATGCAAGAGGGTCATGAAGACTGGGTGAAGGAAATCCCAACTCTAAGCGCCCCCGATATCAAGGACCATCAATGTCGGTGGCATCAGGATCCACTAGAAATAAAGGATTTGGGTTTATACCACTCTTCAAAGGGGAGGGGGCCAGAGGCAGAGGAACATGGTTGAGGAACAGAGACACTTTCTCGAAAGCACAAGCTATCTCTGTGTCCCACCCCAGAATCTCGGAGGCCCCTTGGTGCCAGAAGTATAGAACAAACCATTTTGAAGACTACCTCTAAGATAGAGCTTGCTATTTTTGTGGAGGAGTGGGGCATTTGAAGAAAAATTGCCCAGCAAGGCGAGGAAGCCAATGACAGAGTAGGGTAAGTGGGAGGCCAGATATGAGGATGAACCCTCCCAGGGGACTAACCAGTAATTTTATGCCGCCCAGTAATGCTCTACGACCTGCTGCAACCCAGTCATCTGTCCAACAGCCACGGGTGCAAGGAAGAACTTTTGCATTGACCCACCGAGAAGTAATGGCCTCAAATATAGTAGTGGAAGGTATGATCTTCATATCAGGACATATTGCCCATGCATTGTTTGATCCTGGAGCTACTCATTCATTCATATCTAGTGCTTTTGCTTATAAATTAAATCAAGTATCGGAACCCCTAGGATTTCAGTTAGTTGTATCCACACCTATAGGGGTAAAGATAATAGCTAGCACTAGATATGTGAACTGTGAAGTGATGATTGGGGAGATGAAACATCCATTGATTTGATTAAGTTGGGCAAGATGGACTTTGATGCAATACTAGGAATGGATTGGTTGTCCGCTTGTGGTGCCCATGTGGATTGTAATAGAAAGAGGATCATCTTTAGAATGGAAGGAGCCCCGGTGTTTATTTTTGAAGGGTTAAAGTTAGTCATGACATACCCTACATATCGGCCATTAAAGCCACCAAGTTAATGAGGCAGGGATATCAAGGATTTCTAGCTTCAGTTTTGGATACCACTAGAACTGATATCAAAATTGAGACTATTCCAGTTGTGAATGAGTTCCCTGATGTATTCCCAAAAGATTTACCAGGCTTGCCCCCAGATCGGGAGGTAGAATTTATAATAGATGTAATGCCCAGTACTGCCCCAATTTCAAAGGCACCATATCGTATGGCCCCTGCAGAAATGAAGGAACTTAAAACTCAATTGCAGGAATTATTAGACAAAGGTTTCATCCGGCCAAGTGTATCTCCCTGGGGAGCACCAGTACTGTTTGTTAAGAAGAAGGATGAGAGTATGAGGTTATGTGTTGACTATCGGGAATTGAATAAGGCCACTATCAAAAATAGGTACCCTCTTCCTCAGATTGATGACTTATTTGATCAATTATAAGGGTCTTGTGTATTTTCTAAGATAGAACTTAGATCGGGGTATCATCAGTTGAAGGTTAAGCCAGAAGATGTGTCTAAATCGGCTTTCAGGACAAGATATGGACACTTTGAATTTCTAGTCATGCCTTTTGGACTCACTAATGCCCCTGCAGCATTTATGGACCTAATGAATTGAGTATTCCAACCATATCTTGATCAGTTTGTGGTAGTCTTTATCGATGATATTTTGGTCTATTCAAAGAATAGGGAAGATCATGAGAAACATCTTAAAATTGTCCTTCAAATCTTGAGAGAGAAGTAACTTAATGCAAAATTGAAGAAATGTAAATTTTGGTTAGAACAAGTAGGATTTCTTGGCCATATTATATCGAAAGAGGGAATATCAATGGACCCAATGAAAACTGAAGCAATTAAGACTGGCCTAGACCCACAAATGCTACTGAAGTTCGAAGTTTCTTAGGATTAGCTGGATACTACAGAAGATTTGTAGAAGGATTCTCTCTAATTGTGGCACCATTGACCCAACTAACTAGAAAGAATAAGAAGTTTGTATGGGAGAAGAACAAGATAGGAACTTCCTGGAGGTTAAAACCAAGCTAACATCTGCTTCTATTCTAACTGTACCTTCGGGGACTGAAGGATTTGCCATCTATAGTGATGCATCAAAATTGGGACTGGGATGTGTGTTAATGCGACATGGGAGAGTTATTGCCTATGCATCCCGACAATTGAAGATTCATGAAAGAAATTATCCCACTCATGATTTGGAATTAGCCGCTGTGATTTTTGCTTTAAAAATCTGGCGACATTACTTGTATGGAGTGTCTTGTGAAGTTTTTACTGATCATAAGAGTTTGAAATACATCTTCACACAAAAAGAACTGAATATGAGGCAGAGGAGATGGCTAGAGCTAATGAAGGATTATGATATTACTATCCAATACCACCCTGGAAAGGCCAATGTGGTGGCTGATGCCTTGAGTCGGAAGTTAGGAGGAACAATGGCCACTCTGATAACTCGCCAAGCAAGATATTAAGGGATCTAGAGGAAATGCAAATAGAGGTGCGAGTCATTGATTCTTCTAATACTAGGTATCAACTGAATCAAGTGAGCATTCAATTTGATCTATATGACAAAATCAAGAGGGCCAACAAAAAGATACTCAAATAAGGAAGGTTATAAAGAAAGTACAAGAAGGAGAACTCAAGGAGTTTCAAATAGAAGATGATGTACTGAGATTCAGACGCAGATTATGTGTGCCGGATGTAGTAGAGATCAAAGAAGAAATAATGCGGGAGGCTCATTGTACCCCGTATACAGCTCATCCGGGGAGCACAAAAATGTATCAAGATCTGCGTCATAACTTCTGGTGGGATGGAATGAAAATGAATATTTTCAATTTTGTCCACAAGTGTTTAGTCTGTCAGTAAGTGAAAGCAGAACATAAAAAGCCCCCAGGATTGCTAGTACCTTTACCAATTCCTTAATGGAATGGTGTCAAATTGCTATGGATTTTGTTACTAGACTTCCTCAGACATCCCAAGGACTGAATACAGTCTGGGTAGTGGTAGACAGACTTACTAAATCTGCCCACTTTCTGCCCATCTGGATCAATTATTCAATGGAAAGATTGGCTCAAGTGTATATCCGAGAAATAGTTAACTGCATGGAGTACCTGAGTCCATTGTATCAGATCGGGATCCTAGATTTCAATCTAGATTTTGGAGGAGCCTGTCCAAAGCTATAGGTACTAAATTACAACTCAGTACAGCAGTACACCCCCAAACAGATGGACAGTCAGAGAGGACCATTTAAATATTGGAAGATATGTTGAGAACTTGTATTAGATTTTGGGGGAAGTTGGGACAACTATTTACCCTTAGTGGAGTTTGCTTATAATAATAGTTATCAGTCCACCATTGGTATGCCTCCATTTGAAGCATTGTATGGTAGAAAATATAGATCACCAATCTGTTGGGAGGAAGTTGGGGATAGAAGGATATTCGGCCCTGATGTGATTCAAGAAGCTACTGAGAAGATCAAGTTGATTAAGGAAAGGATGAAGACAGCCCAGAACAGGCACAGAGCTTATGCAGACAATCGCCGCAGACCACTGGAATTTGAGGTGGGGGATAAAGTTTTTCTGAAGGTATCTCCAATGAAGGGAGTAAGACGCACCGGCAGTAAGAACAAATTAGCTCCTAGATATGTGGGTCCATTTGAAATATTGGATAGAATGGACCGGTTGCTTATCGTTTGGCCTTACCTCCTGCTTTGGAGAGGATGCACAATGTATTTCATGTCTCTCAGCTGAGGAAGTATGTACCTTATCCTGATCACATAATCTCCTATGGACCTCTGTAAATACAAGAAGACATGTCTTATACGGAAGAGCCAGTGCAAATTCTTGATCGCAAGGAGAAACAATTGAGAAGCAAAAATATTTCTTTGGTCAAGATTTTATGGAGGAATTAAAACATAGAAGAAGCTACTTGGAAACTGGAAGAGGAGATATGGAAGGACTATCCACATTTATTCCAAGGTACGTTAAGTTTCGAGGATGAAACTTCTATAAGGAGGGTAGAATGTAACACTTGTCTTAACTAAGCACCTTTTTCCTAACATTTTAATACTTTAGGGAGGTGATGGGGAGTAAGTATTCATGCGAGATACTATACATTATACTATGTCTATTAGTATGTATACACATATGTATGTATGTATGTATGTATAAGAATGAATACAACCTCATGCTTGTTGACTTTGCCACCATACCTCCT
>JAVJIF010020198.1:0-14719 GCA_038442645.1 Agave tequilana | reverse complement strand
TGTTAGAGGAGTTCAAAAGAGTTGTTCATGATGAGCTTCCGAAAGGACTACCACCCATGAGGGATATCCACCACCACATTGATCTTATTCCTAGAGTAAGTCTACCTAACCTCCCACATTACCGGATGAATCCTAAGAAAAGCGAAGTTCTAAGGGAGAAGTTCGAAGAATTGATACACAAAGACACTTTAGAGAGAGAGAGCACGAGTCTGTGTGCGATATTGACCCTTTTGACACCAAAGAAGGATGAAAGTTGGTGTGTGGCTAGCCCACCATCAACAAGATCACTATTCAATATCGATTTCTCATCCCTCGCCTTGATGATATGTTGGATCAATCTAAAGAGTAATTACCATCAAATTCACATTAGGCCGGGAGATGAATGGAAGATGATGTTCAAGACTCCAGAGGGATTATATGAATGGATGGTCATGCCTTTTGGATTATCCAATTCCCCTAGCACTTTCACGAGACTGATAACCAAATATTGAAGCCATTCTTGGGAAGTTCGTGGTTGTCTCTTTTGATGACATCCTTATCTACAGTTCGACTAAAGATGAGCATATGCAACACCTACGGAAGGTGTTAACGGTGCTACAAGACAATAAGTTGTATATCAATTTGAAGAAGTGTAGCTTTGTGACTATCAGCTTGATATTCTTGGGTTTTTAGTTAGCTATCAGGAATCCATGTTTATGAAGACAAGTAAATGCAAAGAGTACCATGGAGAGTTTTCATGGTTTAACTACTTTCTACCGTGCTTCATTTGGAATTTTAATAGTTTGGTGGCTCCTATCATCGATTGCTTGAAGAGGAAGGTTATTTTCTTTGGCGCGAGGCGCTCTACGAAGCTTTTACACTATTCAAGTATAAGATTACCATGCTCCCATGTTGACTTTTCCTTCGAAAAGATGTTCGAACTAGAGTGTGATGCTTCTAGAGTTGGCATTGGAGCGGTTCTCTCGTAAGAGAAGAGGCCTATTATTTTTTTAAGTGAAAAGTTGAATGAAGTAAGGCAAAAATGGTCTACTTATGTGCAAGAATTGTATGTGGTGTATCGTTCTTTGAAGACTAGGGATAGCTATCTTATACCTTGTGACTTCATGCTCTATTCGGACATCAATCGCCCCCTATTTAAAAAAAATAAAAGTACATCAACAAGATGCATGCAAGATGGACATCTTATTTTAAACAATTCAACTTTGTGATACGACACAAATACGGTGTTGACAACAAAGTTCCCAATGCATTGAGTGTGAGAGTCTCATTATTGATTTCTTTGCAAAGTGAGATCATTGACTTTGATTTCTTGAAGGAGTTATATAAGAAAGATGAAGACTTTGAGGATATTTAGGATAAGTGTTCGACGAAGCAATCCACACAAGAATATCATATTATGAAGGGTTTTTATTTAAAGAAAATCGACTTTGTGTTCCAAGGACTTCTTTGAGAGAGAAGATCATTCGAGATTTGCATGGAGGCGAGCTTGGAGGACACTTTGGAAGAGGCAAGATTACAGCTTGAAGAGAGGAATTATCGGCCTCAATTGAGAAAAAAACATGGCTACAATTGTGAGGAGTTCTAATTTGCCAAGTTGATAAAGGACAAGCTCAAAATACGGGTTTGTATACACTCTTGCCCGTCTCTAAAGATAGTTGGAAAGATTTGAGCACGGATTTCATGTTGGAACTTCCTCGCACACAAAATAGAGTGGACTCTATCTTCATTGTGATCGATTTTTCAAGATAGCACACTTATTCCTTACCAGAAGACTTCTGACGTACCGCACATGATCAAGTTATTCTTTCAAGAGGTTGTGTGATTGCATGGCGTGTCGCATTTCATTTTTCAGATCGGGATAACAAGTTCTTAGCCACTTTTTGGACTACTCTATGGAGGAGATTTGACACATCACTGAAGTATAGTAGCACGATACATCCTCAAACTGATGGACAAATGAAAGTTGTCAACCACATCTTAGCAACTTGTTGAGAAGCATTTGTGGAGACAAGTAAAGCGCATGGATCAAGTTTTGTCTCAAGCGGAGTTTGTTTATAATAGCACAGTCCACAGCTCAATGGGTATGTTGCCTTTTGCTATTGTCTATAAGAAGGTACCCCATCATCTTCTAGACTTAGCCAAGCTACCTATTGGGGAGAAGTTTAGTATTGTAGCTAGCGCCATGGCTGAAATTTTTTTTGATGTTTAAGAGTCACTTCGATTGAGGCTAGAGAAGTTTAATGCAAAATACAAGGCAGCAGCTGACAAGAAGAGGGGAGAGAAAGTCTTCGAGAAGGAGACATAGTGATGGTGTATTGAGAGAAGAGAGAATTCCTACTGAGTTCTACAACAAGTTGAAACCAAAGAAGTATAGCACGTTCAAGATTGTGAAGAAGATCAATGATAACGCCTATGTCGTAGTGTTCCAAGCGATATGGCGATGTCCAAGACATTTAATGTTGCGGATCTCTACTAATATCACCCTATCGAACATCTCTGTCATAATTATAACTCGAGAACAAGTTCTCTTAAAGAGGGAGGGACTAATGTAGGAGATTAATCAAAGCAAGCAATAGGAGTCAAGGTTCAACAGTAGGCCAGACACAGTTCTCGGTCGACTGCCCTGTCGACCAAGAAAGTAAGCTGAAGCCGTCGGTCGACCGCTCAGTCAGCCGACCAAAAAACAGAGAAGCGACTATTGTTGTCGGTCGACTGACAACACACAATTTTGACTAGCGATCGATCACCAGTCGTGTATCAGCAGTTTCAGAGTCAGTTAAGATTTAATATTCAGATTCGATTTGAACTCTGAATTGTTTAGTTTTCTTTTATTTTCTCTAGGAATCCTAAAGAGGTTAGTACTCTAGTTTTGATCCTATTTAAAACCATTGTATCAATATAATTTTATTTATTGAATTTTGATTTAATAAACTTATAGTTTTTTTTATTTGCTCGTGGATTCAAGTTGTTGTTCTTTTACTCGTGAATTCGAGTATTGTCACGTCTCACTTCTCAAAATACACACAATGGGTATGTGATGAGAGTCAGCGACGTATTCTCAATATAAATACGCTAAGTCTCAATGTATTAAATCAAAACATAAGGTTCACAATTTATTCCAGCATTTAAAACAGATACAAAAATGTCTTGAAAGTTCACTTATTAAAAGCATAATAAGAATAGAACCAAAATAAAAAAAAGGTTCTCACGAAAAGAACTGAGGATGGTCTACTGGAGATTGCAACGCGCTCAAAGTACTCCTGATCCTGCGATGTTCTCGATCTGGATCTGAGCATAGCAAATTCAGGGTCGTCAATAAGTGACCTAGTGAGTGCTAAAATAAAAGGTGAAGGTGCACATGCATGTAACGTGTGAGCATACTATGAAGAAAATATACATGATATAACATGCCAAACAATAAATGAATAGTAACTAAGCCAGTCAGTGATATAGTCAGGTGTACATCGGGTCATGAGTATAATCAAATGTCTATCCTAACATGCATGCATATGTCAGGTTCAGTTTATACTGTCAATGTAAGAATTTGATTTTTCATTATTAATTATGTCAGCAAACACCAATTGCCATATGTAATAGACGCATCCCATAATACGCATACAACACGTACCAATCGAGGTCCCAAGTTATTGAAACTGATTAGTTGGAGACATTGTATGTGTTTTAGGTGGGTCCCGTGCATACCCGGACCACGACCCAGATTCCTGGCGCTGAACCAGACCCTACCGCAAGGTAGTCAGGTAACATGTATAACATGTATAACAGGAACAAGAACAGGACGGGGTGTCAGTCACCCCCGGGAACCCTGTAGTAGAACCCTTTTTCGGCTGCGCAACCTAAATTCTAGGTCCACTTAAAATATAGTCGTTGTCTCCTCCACCAATTTTTCCAATCTCAGTGTAAGTTATTTAATATCATGTCATTAGTTATCAAGATTATTTAATGGACATGTTACCTAAATTTACTGGGATAACTCAGTAATGACAACAGTAACAACATCAATAGTGTAATCATGATACATGTATAACAGGATATATATGTCGGTGAACAGGATAACTAGGACGAGGTTGTTACCGTATAACAATATTTTTCCCAGTAGTAAGGTAACAAGGACACGATAGTTATCAAGTAGGTGTCAAGTATAACCAGTCAAGTTTTCAAGTGGTATCATGATGTCTAGGACCAAGAATATTATGCAAGTTATTAAAGAGATATAAAAATATTACAAGGCAATTTATTTTGTATTTAATACATGTAGACATGAACTAGTAACGAACATGCACGGACCATAATTAAGTTTGAATAATTATTTAAATGTAAAATAATATTTATAGGAATAGACAAGATAAAGCACTCACGTGAAATAATACTGAAATACTCAATGAGTAAACAAAGAATACTCACCTGAAATGATGTAGTTTTGGATTCGAATCACCGTCTGGTCTTCACTGAACGAACCGGTAGGAATCTCCGGATCATCTTATAAGTTGGTTTTCAAATTACCAGTATAACGAGTTTCATAACGAACACGAATCTAGATCGAATTTGGGTCTTCTGTTACTAGTTCGGATAGCACAAACGAGTCTGCATCGCTGTAGCACGCAACCAAACACACATAACACTAGTACATACACAAACACGTACTCATGCATACATTCAAGTATATGTTATACATACATAACATACATTTATATACATACCCATCCATGCATACACACCCATGCAAAAACACATGCATAGTTTAATAGCACTCAAGCAAACTCATCAACACACCCAAATAATGACATACATAATTATATATACAGACACACATATATTCCTATCCATTAATAACACACACAATATAATTCAACACCCATGTGTGTGTGTACATACTAACCCATGCACACACACGCGGATAGCGCACCAAAATTAAGTTATGCACTCCAAATGAAATATACAGAGGGGGAGAGAGAAACTCACAACAAGGTTGGGGTACGGCCAAGGTGGCTCCGGCGCGCCGACGGAGCCACAGAGAAGATGGAGGTCACTGGAGGTCATCAGAGGCTCTGATGGAGGTGTAACAGGCCGTGGGTGGTTCATGGCAGACTCTGGTGAAGAGGAAGCTCGGTGATGATCTCACCTAGAGTGGATTAGAGAGGGTGGAAGGTGAAATTTATGGAAAGAATTATTGAGATTGTGGGACACAAATCAAAGATCGTTATAATTAGTCAAATTAAAAGTGTTAGAAGGAAAGATGATGATGTGCAAATGTAGTGACATTAGATGACTAGGAGACTAAAGGATGATAACAAAAATACTCTAGCTATGGTAGAACCATGCCTTTGTCCTATGCGTGAATCCCTATTATTGCCATGCATGCATGTTGTGGAAAAGGGCATGAATTATGAGTACGAGTGTTCCTTGTTAATTAAAACTAATCCCATATGGAAAAGTTATAAAAAAATCAAGGTCAATGCATGAAAATGGATGATGTAGAGGCATGGTAGCATGAAATGAATGTCATACTATCTAAGTACTTGCAGGACTTACATGAAGCATGTTGTCAAAATCAAACCACATAAAACTGAGAACACAAGGTGCATGGATGTGCATGTGACTAAATAACCAAACAAGTTACCATGTAAAAGTATTCACGTAATTGGTTGCATGATGATGGAAGGGACAACAAGTTATGCAACCTCTATGCTCTTGATTCATAGTTTACTAAGCAAATTGCAAGGCGCTAGAAAGTTCACCCATTAAGATTTCTTTATGGATCTCACCAGGGTGAAGAATGATGGGATGGCAAAGTTGCGCAAGGCCATGATGGTGGAGTATGGCGAAGGAGGCGGAGAGGGTCGACGGCTCACCGGAGAGCTCGCGGAGAAGAACAGGCCATCGCGGAGTGGTCCGAGTTGCCATGGCTTGCGGCCGATCGTGGAGGAGCTCGCTGCAACCGAAGCAGTGATTGACCTGTCACCAAACAGAAGGGTCTTTGAGTCCTTCACCTTAATGTCATGGTGCTTCCACTGCCCATGCGCAGTATCATACTTAAAACATGTATGTCTTGTAGTCGGTGGTGATGAAGGGATCGTTGACCGCGACGAGCTCCACATCCTCGCTCTGCAGGATCACTCTGGCGACAACGCCTGATCCTTCCAAATCCGTTGATTCCGGCATTGATCTTCTATCCAGCCATGGCGATCTAGTGAGTAGTGAGGAACAAGGAAAGCTTGAGAGAGAGAGATGAGAGCGGTTGCGTGTGGGAAAAGAAAAGGAGGAGAAAAGGGAGAATTATGAAATGGATTAGGTTAGGTTTTAGATTTTTATTGTTAGGATTTGGATTAGTTAGTTGTGATTAGGATTTTATTTATTAGTTAGGATTATGATTTGATTTATTAGGATAAAAATTGGGTTGTTAGGTAATGAGCTTAGTGATTTAAAAATGAGTTTAGAGATAATTGGTTGAGTTTGGGTAAAGGTTATAGGCTAACAGGCTAATGGGCGTAGGCTTGGGGAAAATGAAATGAAAAGGGAAACGAAAGAATAAGAAAAGAGAAGGATGAGCTTGGTTATGAATGGGTTTCAAAAATGAGGGAATTAAGGAAATGGGTTTGGGTTTCGGCTTACATAAAATGAGTAGTTGGGCTTGGGAAATTTGAAAGAAAAGGGAAGAAAAATAAATAGGTGGGTTTGGGCCATGAACTTTGGGCTTGGGTTTAGGAAATTGTAAAGAAATAATACCAACAATCACACCTTAATAACAATCTCAGATAATTAATTAATAATAATAGATATTAGTAACACTCATAATATAACTCATAAGATAACAAATAACAATCAATACAAAACATACATGTACACTTTAAGATACTATTATTTATTATTTACATAGTATTAAAAAAATAGGAATATTACATTCTACTCACTTTATAAAAATTTCGTATTCGAAATTTCAATAAAGTAGGGAAAATGATAAAAGAGAATCAGAGTTGATCAAAGTTGATAATGAATGGTCAAGAAACAAAAGTATGCACGATGGCATAGAAATCAAGAGAATGATAATTGATCACGGATGACGTCTTCACGCTCCCTCGTTACTTCTCAGTGTGTAATAGGTTCACCACGCTTTCACTGCGCGCTCTGATCTCGGCCGTCAATCGAGTCCAAAGACCAGTCTCAAGAGTCAATATCGGGAAAATGAAACCGGATGGAAGATAGGAATCAACATGTAAAATACATATCAATCACGAAGGAAATGTTGAAATCAGAGACATCAAGAGATTTAAGAGACGGATATGAAAAGGAAGGACGATTGATTCTTAAGTGGACTCATATCATTGTGTGAATAGTATATGTCTATATTACAGTATAAATATAACATGTATCAGGTCACAGATATGAATTAGGTCCTCTTTTTATGTCGAACCTGGCTCTGATATTAAGAAAACCCAGTCATGCCCCACTTATCAAAATACACACAATTGGATAAGTGACAAGAGTCGGCGATGTATTCTCAATATAAATACGCTAAGCCTCAATGTATTAAATCAAAATATAAAGTTCACAATTCATTTCAGCATTCAAAAGCAAGTACAAAATATCTTAAAAGTTTGCTTATTATAAGCATAATAAGAATAGAACCAAAATACAAAAAAAGGTTCTCACGAAAAGAACTGAGGATGGTCTACTAGAGACTCTGCAACACGCTCAAAGTACTCCTGGTCCTGCGATGTTCTCAGATCTGGATTTGAGCATAACAAACTCAAGGTCGTCAATAAGCGACCTAGTGAGTGATAAAATAAATGACAAGGTGCACATGCATGTAACATGTGACCATACTATGAAAGAAAATATACATGATAAGGTTGGAATAACATGCCAAACAATAAATGAATAGTAACTAAGCCAGTTAGTAATATTGTCAGGTGTTCATCACATCATAAATATAATCAAATGTCTATCATAACATGCATGCATATATCAGGTTTAATTTATAATGTCAATGTAAGAATTCAGTTTTTCATTATTAATTATATCAGCGAACACTAATTGCCACATGTAATAGACGCATCCATACTATGCCTACTACACGTGCCAATCAAGGTCCTAATAACTGATCGGTTGGAGACATTGTCTGTGTTTTAGGTAGGTCCCGTGTATACCCGGGACCACAGCCCAGAAACACTGAACCAGATCCTACCGCAAGGTAGTGAGGTAATATGTATAACAAGTAAGGTAACATGTATAACAGGAACAAGAACAGGACAGGGTGTCAGTCACCCCCCGAGAATCCTACAGTGAAACCCTCTTTCGGCTGCGCAACCTAAATCCTAGGTCCACCCAAAATATAGACGTTGTCTCCTCCATCAATTCAATCAATCTCAGTGTAAGTTATTTAATATCATGTCATTAGTTATCAAGATTATTTAATGTACATGTTACCTAAATTTACTAGGATAACTTAGTAATGACAACAATAACAACATCAATAGTCTAATCATGATACATGTGTAACAGGATTATATATATATATATCTGTGAACAGGATAAATAGGACGAGGTTGTTACCGTATAACAAGTTTTTTTTCCAGTAGTTAGGTAACATAGACATGATAGTCATCAGGTAGGTGTCAAGTATAACCAGTCAAGTTTTCAAGTGGTATCATGATGTTCAGGACCAAAAATATTATGCAAGGTTATTAAAGAGATATAAAAATATTCACAAGACAATTTATTTAGTATTAATGCATGTAGACGTGAACTAGTAACTAACAGGCATGAGTCATAATTAAGTTTGAATAATTATTTAAATGTAAAATAATATTTATAGAAATAGACAGGATAAATACTCACGTGAAATAATACTAAAATACTCAATGAGTAAATAAAGAATACTCACCTGAAATGATTCAGTTTTGGATCTGAATCGCTGTCTTCTCTTCACTAAACGAACCAGTAGGAATCTCCGGATCTTCTCATAAATTGGTCTTCGAATCGTCAGTGTAACAGGTCCATAACGAACACGAATTCGGATCGAATCCGGGTCTTCTGTTACTAGTTCAGATAGCACTAACGAGTTCTGCATCGCTGTAGCACGCAACCGAACACACATAATATACTAGTATATACAAAAACACGTACCCATGCATACACCCAAGTATATGTTATACATACATACATTTATATACATACCATCCATGCATATGCACGCATGCAAAAACACATGCATAGTTTGATATCACTCACGCAAACATCAACAACACACAAATAATAATACATAATATATATATATATATATATATATATATATATATATATATATATATATATATATATATTATATATATATAGGAAAATTTTCAAATGAGAAACTTTCTCATAATAAGCTTCGTGAGAAAATCATATAAGAGAGATTTATGGATGATCTGAATCGTTCATTATGATCTACATACTCTAATTAGACTACCAATAAAAAATCACGCGATTCTAACTTTTTTTACCGATGCATCAAGTGACATCTTTATTCTACGGTGAATATAACATATGTTTTGTAACACTTGTTATATGGTAAAAAAGCTCGGACTCGCGTGATTTTTAATTGATAGTCTAAATAAAGTATATAGATCAAGATGAACGGTTCAGATCATCCACATAAAAGCTCATATATAGTTTTCTCACGGTCTTCGTGTGCGAAAGTTTCTCACACGAAGACTACTCTCTCTCTCTCTCTCTCTCTCTCTCTCTCTCTCTCTCTCTCTATATATATATATATATATATATATATATATATATATATATATATATATATATATATATATATATATATATTCCCACCCATTAAATAACACACGATATATTCAACACCCATGTGCGCGCGCGCATACTAACTCATGCAAACACATGCGACTAGTGCACCAAAATTAAGTTATGCCCTCCAAATGAAATATACAGAGGGAGAGAAAAATCTCACAACAAGATTGGGGTGCGGCCAAGGGTGGCTCCGGATCGCCGACGGAGGCCGCGGAGAAGATGGAGGTCACAGAGATCATCGGAGGCTCTGGTGGAGGTGCAACAGGCCGTGGGTGGTTCACGGCAGACTCTGGTGAAGAGGAAGCTCGGCGATGATCTCATCTAGAGTGGATTTGAGAGGGTAGAAGGTGAAATATATGGAAAGAATTATTGAGATGGTGAGACATAAATCAAAGATCCGTTATAATTAGTCAAATTAAAAGTGTTAGGAGGAAAGATGATGATCTGCAAATGTAGACTAGAAGAATAAAGGATGATAACAAAAATACTCTAGCTATGGTGGAATCATGCCTTTGTCCTATGCATGAATCCCTATTATTGCCATGCATGCATGCTGTGGAGAAGGGCATGAATTATGAGTACGGGTGTTCCTTGCTAATAAAACTAATCCCATATGAAAAAATTATAAAGAAAACAAGGTCAATGCATAAAAATGGATGATGTAGAGACATGGTAGCATGAAATGAATGTCATACTATCTATGCACTTGCAGGACTTACATGAAGCATGTTGTCAAAATCAAACCACATAAAACTGAGAACACAGGGTGCATGGATGTGCATATGACTAAATAAGCAAACAGTTACCATGCAAAAGTATTCACGTAATTGGTTGCATGCAAAAGTATTCACGTAATGGTTGCATGATGATGGAAGGGACATCTAATCTCACAGAGGTGAAGAATAATGGGATGGGCAAAGTTGCGCACGGCCATGATGGTGGAGTATGGCGGAGGAGGCGGAGAGAGTCAACGGCTCATCGGAGAGCTCGCGAGAAGAACAGGCCGTTGTGGAGTGGTCCGAGTTGCCATGGCTTGCGGTCGATCGCGGAGGAGCTCGGCTACAACCGAAGACAGTGACTGACTTGTCACCAAACAGAAGGGTCTTTGAGTCTACCTTATTGTTGTTGGGATTTGGGTCGAACAAAATAGTCCCACATCGGTTTAGACGTGAGAATGGTCTTGGGTTTATAAGGATTTGGGCAACTCCACCTAACAGACTAGTCTTTTGGGATGGTGCCCCGAGTCCTTCAATTGGTATCAGAGCCATGCCCCGAACTTAGTCGTGTGTGTGGTTAATGTTCGACGATGTAGATCCCCCAATGGCGCAAAGGTGCAATGGGTCTGCCCACTCCACTGGCGCAAAAAAGGCGCAATAGGCCCCTGTGAAGCTAATGTTTGGCTCTTGAGAAATTTGACAGTGGTGCTCCTTTGCAATGGGCGTGGCGCCGCACGCGGTGTAGAGGAGTGACCGACTGCAGTTGGTACTTCACATAAGGCGTGCCGTCTTCCCCACGCAGTGAAGAGTTGGATCTCGATGGAACATTTGTTCTTCTAGTGTGAAGATAGTTGAGCTTGCAGGGGAGACTCTTTGTTCGAGGGGGGATTGTTGGGATTTGCGTCGAACAAATAAGTCCCACATCGGCTAGACGTGGGGATGGTCTTGGGTTTATAAGGATTTGGGCAATGGTGCCCCGAGTCCTTCAATTGTCATGGTACTTCCACTGCCCATGCACAATATCATACTTAAACATGTATGTTATGCAGTCGGTGGTAATGAAGGGATCGTTGACCGCGACGAGCTCCACATCCTTGCTCTGTAGGATCACCCTGGCGACCAAACACCCGAACCTTCCAAATCCGTTGATCCGGCCTTGATCTTCTATCCAGCCATGGCAATCTAGGGAGTAGTGAGGAACGAGGAAGAGCTTCAGAGAGAGGGAGAGATGAGAGCGGCTGCGTGTTGGGGAAAAGAAAAGGAGGAGAAAAAGGAAAATTATGAAGTGGATTAGGTTAGATTTTAGATTGTATTGTTTAGGATTAGGATTAGTCAGTTGTGATTAGGATTTTATTTATTAGTTTGAATTATGATTTGATTTATAGGATAAAGATTGGTTGTTGGGTAATGAGTTTGGTGATTTGAAAATGTTAGAGATAATGAGTTGAGTTTGGGTATAGGTTATGGGCTAAACGGGTAATGGGTATGAGCTTGTGGAAAATGAAAATGAAAGGGAAAAGAAAAGAATAAGAAAAGACAGGAATGGCCTTGGTTATGAATGGGCTTAAAAAATGAGGGAATAAAGGAAATGGGTTTGGGTTTGGGTTTGGGTTTATTTCTTGGCTCATGTTCATAGTATGTGACAATGTTTTACGTTGGCTGTCACAGGCCTATCACAACCCTCCTCGTTTATACTGACTTGGGACAGACAGTAAATGGTGCACTGACAGAGTATGTAGCCTACCCCCAAACACTGAGACAAATGGCTTAGTTGTTGTTGTTGTTGGTGGTTTGGGGTTGGGCTTACATAAAATGAATAGTTGGGCTTGGGAAATGTGAAACAAAAGCGAAGAAAATAAATAGATGGGTTTGGACCATGAACTTTGGGCTTGGGTTTAGGAAATTGCAAAGAAATAATACCAACAACCACATCTTAATATCAACCTCAAATAATTAATTAATAATAATAGATATTAATAACACTCATAAGATAACAAATAATAACCAATACAAAACATACATGTACACTTTAAGATACTATTACTTATTATTTATATGGTATTAAAAAAATAGGGATATTACAAGCACCGTCACTTTACTTACCTGAGGGCATTCTTTAAAATTTGTTGGTGCTAGAATTAAATCTTATCAGTATTATTCGTTTTCTTGTCTGTGTCCAAAAACAATGTGCAAAAATAAATAGGCCGTCGCGGCATCCAATCACTCTCCAATACTCAGCTCTCCCTGCCCATCCAGAGAGTCACCATCCGAGGCTAAGTCGATATCATCATGATTAGAGCGTCCGTCCTGAGGCTAGCATCTCCCTGCCCTTCTAGGGAATCACCAAAGTACTCTGTATTTCCATAGGTACCTTTTAATTATACTTGTTGCTATTCTATATCAATAATGAAAATAGGGTGGCCCTCCACTTTATATTTATATATATACAACAATAATTAATAAATGATATTAGTAAAATTAATCTCCTACTGCCCCTAAATATTTAGTTGTTTCTAGCAAACCAGATGGGTAAGCACAATCGTGGGGATGATTAGCTCCCAAACTAATCTAGGGTGCTTATTGTATTGATGTGAGGATGGTAGGGGTCTCCAATGAATATACCATACCTAACATACAAAAGGAATTATCATGATGCAAGTAACAGTAGATGCATTACATAACACACCAAATCTTATAAATGATTATAATCTTGTTGTTTATTGAAAAGAATATCGTGAGATGTCCGTTACGTTCCATTTCCTTGGGATACCTCCCAAGGAAAATCCCGAATTGGATCCAAAAGGATGATTAGTGTGACCTTATCCATAAGGTAATGCGCTCTTCAAATAGAATACATTTTATGAAAGATCCTGTTATGTTTGGTGGATCGTCCAAGATCATTTCAATAACCTATGTTGTGTTGAGGGGATATTATATGTTCTGATCGTTTGTATAAGACCTGCGGTAGTAACAAATCAGGGAAAGTATACATAAAAGACAATTCTTTTCAATTATATTAATATTAGAAAAGTGCATGTGTCATATACGTGAAATGCTCTTTTTTAGTAATCCATAATTTATATGGAGATGTATTTTATATTTTTATTGAATTACTTATTGAGGAAAATTTATAATTATCAATTCAACATAAGATATATGTATTTTAATAGAAAATTGAGAGCAAAGTTGAATAAGAAGAAATTAATTTTCAATGAAAATAAAGAAAAGAATAAAAAGAATAAAATCTTTTAAAAGAGAAAAATAAATAAGGAATTAAAAAGAAGAATTAGAATAAAAAATAAAAAAAAAAATAATAATTTATGAACAAAAATAAAAAAGGAAATAAATCTAGAAAGAAAGGAAGTGAAAGAATAAGGGAGAAACAAAGTAGAATAACATAATATTTAAAAGTAGAATATCATTTGGAAAATAAGGAAAGAAAATTTTAAAATGAAAGAAAAGAAAAACTATAGAATAAAAAGAAAACAAATTTAAAGTAAATTGAAAGAACTAATATGACCAAAAAAGGAAAAGAAAATAAAAAAACGTTAAATAGATTTGGAAAAAAAAAGAAGAAGAAACAATATGGAGAAAAAATAAAAAAAAATGTAATAAAAAATACAAAAAATCTAGATGTAAATAAAAGAGTAATTAAAAGAACAAGGAAAAGGAACCTAGAAAAGTAAATAAAGAATGAGGAAAATAATGAAAAAATAAAAGAAAAATAAAAAAGTGAAATAATAGAATACAAAATCATAAAACAAGAAAAAAATGGAAGAGAAGGAAAACAAAATTTTCAAAAAAAAATAGAAATAAAAAAGAAAGAATTAGAGAAATGAGACAAAGTCTCGGAAACGTGAAAATAAAAAATAGGAAATAACTAGTTAGAATAAACAACACAAACAAAAAACATAGGAAAGTAGAAACTATATCAAAAAAAGAAAAAGAAAAAGGAAATTTAGAAAGTAAAGAAAAAAGAATTAGAAAAAAGAAAATAAAAAATGGAGATAAAGAAGAAAGGAATCAATTAAAGAAAGAAAAAAATTGAAAAAAGAAAGAGTCGAATAAAAAGATGAAACATATTCAAAAATTATAAAGTATATAAGAAATTTGAAGGAAAAAAATAATTTAAGAGAATAAAGAAATAAATTAAGAGAAAGAACCATGAAAAGTGAAAATAAAAAACTGGG
>JAVJIF010020197.1:0-64664 GCA_038442645.1 Agave tequilana | reverse complement strand
TGGAGAAAAGATGGCTTGCTCTTGAATTGCTGTCACTTCATCTTTGATTACAAGCTCTCAGTCCTCTCTCTCACAAGCTTTTTAAGCTGAACTCAAAGTAAACAACAGAGTTACAACTTGTGTTCTAACTAACAATGAACCAAGATCCTAAGAAAATAAAAGCAAAGTTTAATCCTAGTCTTCGCTGCCTTTTTCTCTGCTGAGGAGGTATTTATAGCCAAAAACCCAACAACCAAGATCCCGGGAGTCGGGGGAGCAAACGCTCCCCCTAACTCCCGAAGATTGCCGGCAAAACGCGCGGCTTTTGCCGCGTTTTTGCGGCATTGGTGTGGCCAGGTGGCCACACCAAAAGGGGGGAGCTTCATGGGGTGAAGGGCTTCTCGCATATCTGGTTGATTTTCTTGTTTCTTCTTCAACCACTGACTGAATCAGCATTTGATTTCTTGGCTCCGATTCCTCGATTCAAGGAGGGATTTTCTCAACTCCTTGATAGCCCAGATTTCTTCACTTCGAGTTTATTCTGAATTATTTCAGAATAAAGTGGGCTTTTGGGCTTGTTCCTCATTTATTTCTTTGAGCATTTGGGCCTACATTTAGCAAAGAAAAAGACAATTATTAATATCATTTATTAGCAAACAAGTATGGTAAAGTGACAACATAAATGCAATGTATTGACATAAATCACATGCTGCTTGTTATCAATGCATTGTCCTAGGATAACGCCTATGGCAAAATCGGAAGCATCGCACAAGATTTCGAACGGCTTAGACCAATCCAGTGCAGAATGATTGGTGCAGAAATAAGCTCTCTCTTAAGCTTCTCCCAAGAATTCTACATTCAGCATCAAAAGTGAAGGACACATGCTTAGCTAACAGATTAGTCAAGGGCCTAGCAATTTTGCTAAAATCCTTGATAAATCTTCGGTAAAAACCAACGTGTCCTAAGAAGGATCTAATATCCTTCACACATTTGGGCATGGAAGGTCTTTGCAATAACTCAATTTTGGCTCTATCCACTTCGATCCTTTCTTAGAGATTTCTTGACCCAAGACAATTCCATGTTTTACCATGAAGTGGCATTTCTCCCAATTCAGTGTCAGATTTTTCTCAGCACATCGTTGGGGATAAGTTCTAAATGGTGGAGACATTGAGTGAATGAATCTCCGTAGATGGAGAAATCATCCATAAAGATCTCTAAGAATCGTTCTACCATATCAGAGAAAGGACTCAACATTCAACGTTAAAATGTTGCTGGGGCATTGCATAAGCCGAAAGGCATTCGACGATAAGCTAATGTCCCAAATGGACATGTGAACGTAGTCTTTTCTTGGTCCTCAGGAGCAATAGGGATCTGGTTATACCTCAGGTAACCGTCCAAGTAACAGTAATACTCTTGACCCGCCAACGTTCAAGCATTTGATCAATGAAGGGAGTGGAAAATGGTCCTTACGAGTTGCAGCATTAAGCTTCCTATAGTCAATGCAACTCGGATCTTCGTGGGAAGTCGAGTCTGGACAAACTCTTTGTTCTCATTTTTCACTACGGTGAAATCGGATTTCTTTGGAACCGCGTGCATAGGACTGACCCATTGGCTATCAGAAATGGGATAAATTATCCCATTATATAAGAGTTTTACATTTCAGTATGAACAGCCTTTTATTATAGGGTTTAATAACTACACTGTGGGTCTCTTTTAGGTGTGGCATCTTCATTGAGATGAATGCGTATTGAATGATGGTCGGACTTAATCCCTTTATATCAGTCATAGTCCAACCAATGACTTCCCTATGTTTTCTTAGAATTTGATAGGTAGTGAAAAATGCATAATTGTTATCATATATACCATCGCATTTGCACATTTATTCATATTATAGTGCACATTTATTAATATTTCTTTATTTAATATGTGCAGGCCTCAAATTATCAAGTTAAGAATAAAGCTTAAAGAGCCCAAAAGCCCAGATCCAAGCCCATGTTTGAAGCCCAGGTGAAGAAGCGCAAATACAAAGATTCAAAATGCAAATACAAGGGCTAAAGTTGCAAATATCAGAGATTAGGGAAGGATAGACTTCTATCCAACTCTAAACACCTGCAGGATGAGGATAAAAGGCCAAGATAAAGAGAATTTCGTGGAGAGAGATTTGAAGAATCTGGATTAAGGGTAACTTGATTATCAAGTTATCTCGAAATCTAGATTAAAGGCCAGGATCACACTTCTAAAGTAGAAGCCCACATGGACGGACCAGGAGAGGCCACGCGCCAAAGCGCGTGGCCAGAAGCCACTAAACTGCCGCGGAGGCGCGGCAAAAGCCGCGCATCCGCGGCAGTTTGGATAGAGATGAGTACCAGATTTTATTGGCACTTCTATCCGGGACTCCTCTACATTCTGCACTATAAATATCTGTGCATTCGCAATAGGGAGGGGCATGCAGAGACGATTAGGGTTTGCTTTAGAGCCATTTTTATTCAAAGTTGTTTTTTATTTCAAGTTCTTTGTGGAGAAGAAGGAGACAATTGTGTAACCGGAGATCCATCAATAAAGGTCACTCTTTTGTTCTCTGTTAAATTTCTGAAATTATTTTATTTCTTTTGCAATCTCTCGTGTTTTAATATTCGATCTCTTCTGTTTTCGTTTTTTCTTTATTTTTGCAGTCTTTCTCATTAGATAAACCAAAAAAAATTAATAATTGAAAAAGCAAAAATGATGATGAAGAACTAATCTTCCTAGTGGTTTGCTGAGATTCTTGAAGCAACCCTAGAAGCAATTAAATCTTGATCCGATTAATGAACATCACTAGAAACCCTAGGTTTTAAGGCAACTAATTCTAGAAGATTAAAAAAAATACTTAAAATTCTTAATCTAGGTTACATGATAAAAGGACCTTTTCATGACTTCAACTTAAGAACTAGGACAGCATAAGTTGAGATTCGTCTTCTATTAGGCTGTCCTAGATGTTAGGAGGAACCATAGTTAGGTTTTTGATCCATGTAACTTAGTTAGAATTGTGTATTAATTTTCTTTCTTGATATAGTTTAATAACCTAGGGTGAATTATATAATCTTAAGATGAAGATCAAGCTCTTAATTTTGCAATAGGGTTGTGGTAGAAATCAGCAAAACCATCTCTTCTCCAATTTTTCATCTCAAGATCTAATCTCTCTCTCTTATTTTTGAAGATACAGAGGAATCGAGTCGAAACGCTTTCATCGCATCCTTCCCTGAGGATCACGACCCGCTCGAGCCCTTGCTACAGCGGATTCGCATTGAGACTAAGACAATCTGAACTCTATTTCAATCTCAATCAGAATTGCTTTAAGATCTTCTTCTTTCCTGTCATTTAAATGGGAGGCAATGATGATAGGAAGGTCTCTTGTTCACCTAGATAGACGTACTTGAGATGCGCAGGTAAGGCTTTCAATTCTAAGGAAGAGGAAGCCTCACTAGAAGGACTAGTCAAATTTTTTGGCTCCATTATTGGTGAAATAGGGTTCGAGGTCCAATTCACATCAGAATCTACAACCTGATCAAGATTAAAGTCGTCAGACTCTAACATGAAGTCGCACTCAGTTTTTAGTTCCAATTCTTCCCTATGTTCAATTGTTAAGTTCTCAATTAGGTTGACTTCAAATATTTGATCCTCAACATGGCGGGGTTGTTTTTCCTAGATTGAAGACATTGACTTCTCTAGTCATGTCCCCAAAGGTTAACCTCATGGACTCATTCCTACAATTGATGTGGCATTGGCAGTAGCAGGAATGGTCGCCCTAGGATAACAGGAGTTTTAGTCCTATGATTGGAGTTGGAACAGGTTGTGTCTCTAGAACCATGAAATTGACAGGGTAAATAAACTCCCCGACCCGGATAAGGACATCATTAATCTCTCCTTTTGGAACTTTTACTGAACGGTCAGCTAGTTGGATGGTGACTCGAGTAGACTAAGATCGCCCAACCCGAGTTGTTGATAAACTGAGAATGGAAGCAAGTTGATACTTGCCCCCAAGTCAAGAAGTGCATGACTAATCTCCGCTTGTCCTATTGTGTAGGCAATGGTGGGACTACCTGGATCCTTGTACTTAACAGGGATCGGACCCGATAGTAGCTCACTAATGTTAGTGGCTAAGAAGACCTTTTTTGTACATTAGTCTCTCTTTTCTTGGTACACATGTCCTTAAGAAACTTAGCATAGATCGGGACTTATTGGATGGCATCAAGAAGTGGCACATTTATCTTCACTTGATTAAATATCTCAATTATCTTGTCCATGTGTGAATTTGCTTGTTGTTTTTTAGCCTATTAGGAAATGGTACTATAGGCTGGTGCACCTGACTGATTGACTTATCTTTTTCAGATTCGTCAGATTTGGAGGGATTTGGATTAGATGAGGTGGATGCTTGATTGTGGTTGTGCTAGATGGGATTGGTTGGCGTCGACACTTGATTATCAACTTTCTTTCCTAACCTCATATATGAACATTATATTGATTTAATGATTGATCCTCAGCCAGATGAGCTTGTTTAGAATTCCTAGGATTGGTTATTGTCCTAGGATTGGTTATTGGCTGACTAGGCAAGGTACCCTTCTGTCTCTCATTCTGTGGAGTGGCTAGTTGGCTCATTTGAACCTCTAACATCTGTATAGTTTGCATGAGAGAATCTTGATTTTTCATGTATCTTGCCATGTTTCTCTCAAAGTCAGTCATTCTCCTTTCTAGTTGAGGATTCTGGAAGAAAGATTGTGGAGCTTGGTTGGGAAAGTTTTGTTGATAGTTTGAAAAGTTAGGTGGATGGTTGGGAGAATTATTATGGAAATTAGAAAATTTGGGTATGATTGGAAGAATTATTGGCATGATGGAAGTGGCTAGCATGATTTGACTGTGAGTGGTCATTATTATTTTGGCTTCATTAGAAATTAGGGTGATTTTCTCCAGCTAGGATTGTACGTTGATGCGTAAGGATTATTGTTCGGCCTTGAAAAGCCGCATTCATCGGTTCATGGTATTGTTGCTGAGCCTGAAACAGATGGTACTCCTCGAACACATGATTCATGGCTTGACAGTAAGTGCAGCCCGGAGTTGAAAATTGGTTTGGGCTGACTTGATTGACTGGACTTAGTTCCTTAGTTTCTAGATCTTCCTGTCTTCTTGCTAAGTTAGCTAACTTAGCCTCATTAGCTATTGATTATTCAATAGAATGGAGACCTCCTTTTGAAGAGATGGAGTTTGGATTCTTAGAGTTTTCACTAGTAGGTTCCCATTGATGATTTTTCCAGCTAGGTTTTCATACAAATCCCATCCTTCATTTTCATCTTTCTGCAAGAATCCCCTTGGCACATACTTTCTAAGAGGGTTTTGGTAGAATGATCTAGACCATCATAAAGAATTTGGCATTGTCGCCATTTCTCTATTCCATGATGAGGACATTGGATAAGGAGGTCTTTAAAGCATTCAAAGTACCTCCAGAACGGTTCACTCGGTTCTTACTTGAATTGCATGATGGTCTTCCTAATGAGAGTGCTCTTATGAATTGGATAGTATTTCTTCAAGAAGACCTTGATGAAACCATCCCAAGATGTGATGGAGTCGGTCGCTAAGCTGTAAAGCCATTTCTTTACTAAGTCCTTAAAGCAAAAGGGACAAATCTCAACCAAATAGCATCATCTACAAGGTGGGATTTTCATCATTAGACATACTTTCTCAAATTTTTTTATGAAGAAGTAAGCATCTTCGTACTCTAAGACGTGAAACTTGGGAAGTGTATTGATCAATTGAGGCTTAAGCTCAAATTGTATTCACCAACCGATGGAAGTAGAATGCAAGATGGAAGTGAGGTTCTAATGGGATAGAACCTATCCTGCAATGATGTTGATCGAGCCATTACCGGATCTGGTCTTGGTTCAAACTTGGTGGGTGATGTGTTTCTAGTCAACCTAGATGAATTAGGGTCTCTTAACCACACTTGCATACACAACACAATCACAATCACAAATAAGTTCACCAACAGTCAATAAGAGTAATCAACCAAGCCTAGTCTAAGGTAACCTCGACCTAGACAACTCCTAACTGGTTGATTGTCCACAGGAGGTATAATGTAGACTTCGATCACAAGCTAATCAGCAAAATCAGGGCAAGATTGGTGGGAGGTTATCCGTCAAAGACGTTCCTTAATTAAGTAACCACCAACCTTCGGGTTTTCGGCCCTTAATCCCCTTCCTAGACGCTAATTTGGCAGGAGTCAAATTCCAACACCTTCCCTCTTAGTATAATCTCCTAGTGAGTTTGAGATGTCCCTAAGGCCAACGTCTATTAGACTTTACTTAGGCTTAGGTTGTGCGTGCTTGGAGATGGTTTGTGGGCTAAGGAAGGGTAATGACTTCCCCACCTTATCTTGAATTGGGTTTTGCCCTTAGAATTTATTGTGCAAAGTGTGCAAGATAAAAAAAGTAACATTCAAAAGTAAAATATCACCGAAGAATATTTCCTAAACTATATGCTATGCATACGTACCTTATCTCCAGCTCTCTTCAACAGTAATTGTAAAATAAACGTAATTAGACAAATGCCTAGAATGCAAGTCTAATCGTTTTTTAAGCAATTAACAATCACTCAAATTACTATTAGATTAAAAGAGGGATGGTGGATAGCAGATATAGCAAGAATATAGCGTACAAAAACTTAATTTTTTTTGCGAGCAATATGTCCTGCAAAAAAAGTTTTAGTAGTCCCACAAAAATTGCAACTTTTGCAATAGCAATTTCTTGAAATTTTATTTTCTACTTTCAAGAGTAGGGCACAGAATACCAAGTCTTCTCCTGCAAAGTTTGAATGCTAGATCTTAATCTTGAAGTCCCTGAAACAGCACACCAACTTGTTAAAAAATAAATACACCGTTCCCTCACCTGCAATGGCGCCAAAAATTGATTGAAAAATCAAAGAGTTAAGAAATTATCGTGTAGCTTGTGGCTAACGGGTCGTGTCCATGAGGAGGAATGCGATGAAAGCTTTTCATTGTTTTGTTTAGTAACAAAGAATTGTACTCATTTTTTAATGAAAGAGAATGGAAAGGAGGAAGATGATTAAAAAAGAAATTGCAACTTTGGAGAAGGCTTTTGAAAAGGTGAATTTTGTATAAAGTTTAAAAAGTGATTTGTTATTTTTTTAATGAAGAAGAAAATCTGGGCTCACTATCTCACTACTCAATGATATGTTCTTCTCTTGAAATCTTAATGCCTCAACTTGATCATAGGTAAAACTTAAGATTCATTCTAGAAAATTTTAAGCAAAACACATAAGATGGTTGGAAAGGTTAATTCTATTCTTTAAGAAATCGTTTTTGAGTTGTATGTTAAATCATTAAGAAGTTTGAGTATGAGATAAAAATAAGTTCAAGAGACGTTTTAAAAAGAGGTAGAAGCTAAAAATCCAAACCCATCGTCATATACCTTCAAGAACACTTTCAAGAAGGAAGGCTTAGTTAGGCATGCAAATGATTCATTGGGTCATTTCATCAAAACCATTCGAAAAGAAAGGGAACAGAGTGAGAGGAGTAATAGTGAACCCAGAAAATGGATTTAGCTACTCATGGAAGACAAAGAACAATGCAAGTAATTAAAGGAGACATACCGTAAAATAGAGTGGAAGAATGGCACCTTGATTCTTGCATTGATGTCACTTCAATCTTCAGAATACAATTACTCAATTCCTCTCTCTCACTGGTGTTTGTACTGAACTATAAATTGCCAAACAAAATACAACTTTTACACCATCTAACAAAGAGCCTAAATCTTTAAAGAATAAACAAAAATTCTAATCCTAATCTTCGCCCTTTTTTCTCTGTTGAAAATGGTATTTATAGGGGAAAAGCAGAGGGGAGAGCTCGTAGGAAGATTGGGGGAGCAAACGCTCCTCCAATAAACCTAACAAAGCCGTGAAAACTTGGCTAGGGCCACGTTTCCGCGGCCATGGTGTGGCCAGCTGGCCACACCAATTGGGGGATGCTCCTGGTTTGGTGATTCTCCCATATCTTCTGCTGGTTTTCTCGTTTTTGCTCAAGGATTGACGAAACAGCCTTTGATTGTTGGCTTCAACCGCTTGATTTTGGAAGATTCATTTCAACTGATTTTTGACCTCTCTGATATGCCAAGATTTGCCCTGATGCTTTGATTTCGAATTTATTCTGAATTAAATCAGAATTTGGCAGGCTTTTGGGCTTGTTTCTCTTTCTTTTCTTTTAGTAATTGGGCCTACATTTAACAAAGAAAAAGAAGACTTATTAATAGGATTTATTAGATAAGAAGTATGGTAATGTGACAATGTATATGCAATATATGTGACTGATCATTCATGCCAACCTTAAAGCAAGATATAAAATACATGTCCATCAGATACTGTAATGTAACAAACATATGTCCATGAAATAAATCCAAAGATACATAACACAAATAAATACGCTAGATGAAAATACCAAAAATAAACACCCAATAAAATAAACACCCAAGGATAACTCCATAAAATCTCTCCCCCTTATTGCCATCAACAAAAGGGGTCAATCCTCCTGAAAGTCTGGATCTTTTAGAGGTATCATGCCTCAAAAGCAGCTGGAGGAGGTACTTATGTATTGAATGGAGGACCCATCGTAGGAAGGAGCTATGAGTGGCCTCTCAAAAGTGAAACGGGCCAAGCATTCCTACTGTAGGTATCGTTGACACAGGTATGAGATACTGAATGGAGTTGCAGATATACTGCAGATCATTATAACTCTTTGCTATAACCTCTGGAAGTTAGCAGACATCTTCAGGCTCCCCAAAGTTGAGCAGAAAGGGTTGAATATGGATCAAAAGATGCAGAAGAGGCTGAGGAGGATCCTAGAATGACAGCGGGAATGATAGGAGGGGGCTGAGGAACACGCTCCCTAGCACGCATCCTCTTAAGAAGAGTATTATTGATGTCAACTTATAGTTGGATGGACCATTTAGTGGAGAGATCAAATTTAAGCTGCTTTAAGAGATGAGTGATGAGCATCACAAATGGCAAGTGCCGATTTGGGATCAGGAGATGTTCGGTGGCCATGTAATCGACAATGAGTTTTGAAATGTTAACTCTAATGCCTTTAAGAAGGCAATAGATCAAGAGTTGAACAGAGCCCCAAACATGACAATATTCTCCTGATTTTGGCAAGAGATTATAGAACAGGATCTTGGCTAGGACTTGAGTGGTGAGAGTATGGTACTTCACCTCCCCATTCCAAACTAGAGCAAGGTTTTTATTATCGTGAAGCAACAAAGATGCAGTGGCAGATTCACCATCAGGATACTCAAATTTTAAAGGTCAACATTATAAATATCTACCCCTCACAGGAGAGGTGTAGCAGATGGACAAAATTATCTAAAGAAATATAGATATCCTTGCCCAAAGCCCTAAACCTGACGTGATTATTTTGAAATGATAGGTTAGAGTAAAAGTAGTGTACAAGTTCAGGGTATACAAGTTTGTAATTGTAACAAGATGTTCAAGTGAACTTGTACTTAAGATGGTGACAAGATTTAGGTGCTCAAAATCAGCAAGCATCACTGTCCTATCAGTCATAACATGTTTGTTGTGAATAACAGAGAATCTATGTATTGAATTTTGAGAGATAAAGGGATTTGAAGATGATTCATGTGTTTTACCATTTTCTTATCTAGGTCTTTTAGACATTTTAAGGATAGTAATCAGAGATTTGCATGACTATGGAAGGATTAACATGACAAACTAAGAAAATCAATAAGATTTAGGGAGAAAAGAGATTATACTCCCCCAAAATTTTCCTTGAAAACAACAGATCTGGAGGCTGAAGAGAATTTTAACAAAATTTTTTTTGGGTTAGATTTTAGAGTAGAAGTGTTATGGGGGGATTAGAGTAGGATGGGGTGATGGAAAATGGGGAGGAAAGGAAGAGAGAGTGGGGAGATGAGAAAGGAATGAGAGAGATTAGGAGATTAGGGTTTATAAAATTGAGTAAGTAGCAGCCAGACCCGAACCTCAGTCAATCGCCCGATCGACCGGGGCTAACCGAGAATAATCTCGGTTGCAGTCAGTCAACCGGTCGGTCGATCGTCTTTAGGCCAAATTTGTCTTTAGGCCAAATTTTTTTTTTTGTGATTGCCAGGCTACTTCAGTCGACTGCCCGGTTGACCGGTCTTATGCCAGGTCAACTCGTTGACCGATCGGTCGACCAGGACAGCTCAAAAATAGTTTATTTTTGAAAAGAGAATTTAGGGTTTATGCAAAATAGTTTTTTTATATTTTTATACATAAATCAGGGGAATAATACCAGACATCTTATAGGCATGAAAAACTCACATAAAAAATGTTTATTTTATTATTAATATTTTAACAATATAATTTTTAATAATTAACTCATAAATTAAGCTATTAAAACAAGATATTGAAGCCGAATACCCTTTACGGGTTCTGAACTTCTCTCGTCATTCCTCTAGATAAGAGTAGAGGCTCGCAGTTGCTATCTTAATTTGTTTGCTTAAATATGGTTTAAATCCAAAACCCAAACACAAAATAGACATATTGACAATATATATCTATATACATATATGTATATTGTATATATATATCTATATACATATGTATATATGTATATATGTATACATATGTGTTATATGTATATATATATATATATCTACGCATATAACCAAAAAACATTTATCAACCAAGTGATTAAAGGAAAAATATTCTGCATATGAGCAATCAAATCATAGGCTAGTAAAGAACAAAAGTAAAGATAATAAACTAGCTCAAATATAGACAAGATACAAAAATAAGAATAGGCATGTCTATACAACTAAAGTATATTACCACAAAAAAAACTAGCTAATCCTATGTATGCATAGATCTTGCTAGAAATGAAATTTTCAAGTGGAGGAATTACGAGCCATGGGCAATCTCCAAAATAGGTGCCTCTTGATAGCGATGTAATATTACGGTTGATCCGTTGAGCTTCATGCATCCACCACCAAGGCACCATCTACCCCTATGTCTTGGGAGAGGATAACACAAATACATCAATCAAGTTTGGTGTGTTCTTTGGTACCCAATATTTTTGGGTCCTATGGGGTTAGTGCTTTCTCGAACCCAAACATTTTTATTAAGAATATTTAACTTAGCATAATAAAATTTTGCTAAATGACCTTTACTGTCGCAATGTGCATATGTGTACAGTTTGCTATACATGAAAGCATGCTTATGTTGATATGTGTGTGCATGTTTTATGGTGTGTGTTAGATGAACGAGATGTATGTTTCCTTCGGATTTCCCTTTTGGAAACATAAATACAAATTTGTTCATATCAAAAGCACAATTTTTCAAAGTGGTATCCAAATATCAATACATTTTTGGATATTTAAATATTCATTTTATTATAAGTAATATTGGGGCATTTACCCTTACAAATAATTTTGTATTTTTCAAAATCCTTTTTTATTTTCTCAAAAGAAGTGGATAAGTCATTTTTCTCATTAAAAACAATTTCAAGTTTATTCTTTAGAACATCATTTTACTTTTTCATTCTTTATTTTGTGCAAGAGAAATTTCATACCTACATTGTAATTCTTCACAAAATTCTGCTAGTTCATCCATGGTTTAATCATTATCTTTTAAGGAGTTTTCGAGATTTACCCTGGATGCTTCTTCACCATTTGCCATGAAGCAAATATGTTCGGCGTCAATCTCCTCTTCGAAATCCGTCTTCGAATCATTCAAGTGGCCACCATCAACTTCTTTTTCCTATGCACGTTCTTGGAGGTAGTGGCTTGAAGTGAGGGGCAGTCCGCGATTAGATGGCCCGTCTTCTTGCAATGAAAGCAAGGACCCGTCTTCTCCTTCTTCTTTTCAAATCTTCCTTGATGTCTTCCTCTTCAGAAGTTACTTTGTCTTCCCTTCTTATAAATATTTTTCCCACTTTCCTAATGAGCATGGTAAAGTCCTCATCACCATCTTTCGATGATTCTTCTTCATCAAAAGATGATGGAGTAGCCTTGAAAGCTATCGCTTTCTTCTTTGCAGTCTCCCTTTCTTCTCTTACCTTCATCTCCATCTCATGGGTTTTGAGATTTCCAATGAAGCTGGAGAAGTCCATCTCCTCCCTATCGTTGAGTTCTTTGAGGGTTGTTGTTCTAAGCTTTGAAAAGAGCTCTAATGACCTTCCAATCTTCTGGTCATTGTCAATGGTGTCACCAAAGAAGACAAACAATTAGTGATCTTGGTGAACCAAGTGATCATGTCATCTATACTTTCATTTTCAAGCATATAAAAATTTTCATATTGAGAATGGAATAAGTCAACTTTAGATCTCTTGAATTGCGACATTCCCACATAAGTAATAATAAATTATTTCAAACCTCATAAGTGATTTACAATTTATTACACGAGAATATCATCATTTAATGCTTGTATAAGTATATATTGGGCTTTGGCATTGGCCTCATAATCCTAGCGGTTACTTCGGATAATGTATCTTCATCACTGTGAGGTTTAACAAATTCTTTAGTAATGGCCTTGGCAACTCTAACTCCTAGGGACTTAAGAAATAGTTTCATTTTGACCTTCCAACTGTAAAAGTTCAACCCATCAAATTTGGGTGGGGATTAATGCTGGAGAAGTCATGTGATGCCATGAAAACAAGTATATGTGCACAAACAAATAATAAATGCAACAAATGAATATAGCCAAATAAAGGAATCACCCTAAGGTGGTTAAAACAAAACTAAGGTTAGGCTCTGATACCAATTGAAAATTACCTAGAGGGGCTGAATAGGTGATGGCTATACTAAATGGTAAATAATGTGGATTAACAATAACTTTCTAGCAACCTAGCAAATATCAATCACGACTAAAATACTTGTAAATAAGTAAACAATATTCGAGTACAAGTAATTAAAAGAGAATAGAGTGAAGATAGAAAGAGTAAGCAATCACAATCACAATGATTTGTTTTGAGATCCTAGCCACTGCTCTACGTTCCCTCCTTCAACTTTATGAAGGATTTTCACATGACCGATCTCACAAGATCGTCAACCGGTTACAGGTTCTCAATTGAACTCAATGGACTCACAAGTCCTCTCTCGCGGTGCCACAATGCAACACGGAGCTTACTAGCTAACTTGAGGCCATAACCATTACAACTTCTCAATAGAAGGAAAACGGTGATTAACACATGATCACAAATGGCTCACAAGTACAACACTATAACCAAGATTAGGAAGTGAAACTCTTCGAGATTGTATAGTGAAAATAGCTTGTAAGATGTAGAGGGAGGGGTCAAGCTAAAAACAGAATATGAAATTTTTGGCCTAAAAGAAATCTTTTATAAAATGCGAAAACTTGTAAATATTTGATCTAAGCTTTGGAAATCTTGTTATTGAGTAATTCCACAGTTCTACTTTTTATAGGGGATGAAAATATGAGTAGAAAATGCAAAAGAGGCATTGGGATAAGACCAAAAAGACAAACAGAAACTAGTTGTTGGCAAAACTTTCAGAAAAAAACTCTTTTGACAATCGACCGGCCGGTCGACCACCAACGGTCAGATTTTCGACCGTTGGCGATAGTGGTTAACCACAAGGTCGACCGATGTTCCCAAATAGAGAGTTAAATTCTCTATCAGTCAACCAGACGGTCGACCAGACCGAACTGAGAACAAAGCTCTTTAAGTCAGCCAATCACCCGGTCGACCAAAGTGCACATATGCACTTTGGTGCATGTCGGTTGACCGCTCCTCGACCACAGACAGAGCAATTTTGCTCTGCCTAAGGTCGACAACCCAGTCGACCGATGAAGGCCAAAGTTAATTTTGGAAATCTTCTTGAAACCATTCTTTTTCTGATAAAATATCTTTTGATCTTAAAATGCAAAATAGAGTTATAGGGGCTTTATGAACTAGTATCTAATCATGGATCAACACATAATAAAGGCATAACCATATTTTGACAAAAATTCTTTTCTAAATCAAAAACCCGATTTTTCTGAAAATTGTTTTTCTGAAACTCGATAAAGAAATTGATAATGTCATAGTTATAAACTTTTGTTAAAGGAGTATGAAATGTGAGTGTATGTGTGTGTGTGTGTGGTGTGTGTGTGTGTGTCAATCCCAAAAGCTATCAACCTATATCACCTTGGTTTTAACAAATGGCTATAAATTCTATCTAAAATACAAAAAATAAAAATACAAATCTTGAAATAATCTTCTGTAGAATATTTGATCCTTGAGCTCTTTTATTGTGCCTACGCTCTGGGATCCACATCTTTTTGGCTTCCGAATGTGTGAGTCTTGTGATGGACCCGAAATGCAATAAATAGTTAACCTGAAATTTTATTAAACAAAATTGTTAAACACATAACTACGTACGTTTTGTTATCATCAAAATGAAGGTTAATGGCCTTTGGGCCAATAGAACATCAGTACAACCCGATCGAAAAGAATGCTTGGCATTAATATTCACCATTCAGAAGATGCGATACTACTTGGTGGCCCAAACTATACTCGTCATATCAAAGGTCAATCCTTTGAGATTGCTTATGATGAAGCCATCATCACTGAATGGTCATTGGCATAATGGGTCATGTTGCTTTCCCAATATGAGATGCAATTCTAACGACAAAAAGCTGTGAAGTGATAGGCGATGGCAGATTTCTTGGCTGAGCATCCAGATCAAAGGGCGACCAAACTTTATGAAGATCTCCCAGATAAGGTTGCTGAAGTTTGCCTGACCCAGACATCTTTCGAAGAACAGGTGTGGCAACTCTTCTTCAACGGCGCATCAAGAACCGAGGAAATATCATAGCAGGAGTGGGGGTAGTACTTATCTCCCTATAGAGCTACGTAATCCCTCATTCATTCACATTAACTGAGCCATGTTTCAACAATATAGCGGAATACAATACTCTCTTAATCAGGATGCAAATCACTGATGAGATTGGCATTAAAAATCACGAAGCATACGGTGACTCAAAACTCATCGTTAACCAAGTTTATGGGGAGTACGAAGTCAGACATGAAAACATTGTACCCTATCATAACGCAAATATTTACATGGCAGAGAGGTTCAAAAACTTCTACATCGACCATGTACCTCGCTAGCAAAATGCACATGCAAATGTCCTGGCATCTCTCGCTGCTTCTTTGTCTCTTCTAGCCGGAATGATAGAGAAAATACTCCTCTATATCCATGACTTGTATTGTCCAAGATTCTCTTTTGAAGACAACCAAAAGCCTACAAGAGACCTTCAAGTCAAAGAAGCTCTAGAGAGTTCAACAGGTCTAGAGCTTAGGGATTGACAATTCTCGTACATCGATTATGCATTGTACGACTTTTTGCCTGATGACCCTAAAGAGGTGGCCGCTATTAGAAGAAAAACCCCTAAATTCTATTACAATACGATCATAAGAGAACTGTATCGCCGATCGCATGATGGAATTGTCCTCCACTGCTTGTCACACAAAGAGGCACAGGAAATACTCAAAGAGGCTCATGACGGTATGTGTGAAAACCTGGTCCAAAACTTGGAGATCAATGCCAAAGGCTCAGATATTATTGGTTAAAAATGATTCTTGACGTCATTGCTTATGCACCGCGATGTCATGCCTGTCAGATCCGTGATGACTTCATTCACTAGGCACCAAGACATCTTCACATTACAAGTTCTTTCTGACCATTTGAAATGTGGGGAATAGACGTGGTTGGTCCCATCAGCCAACCTTCATCCAAAGCACATCGGCTTATCTTAGCCATAACCGATTACTTCTCTAAATGGATTGAAGCAATCCCCTTGAGGGAGGTAAAGACATCTGACGTGATCAAATTCATTAAACATCATGTGGTCTACCGCTTTGGCGTGCCACGATAGATTGTCCATGATAATGGGCCTTAGTTTGTCAGCCAAGCCTTCCAAAGATTCTGCAATAAGTTCAGGATCCAGAGTGTCTTTAACGGCTTACTATCCAGCTGTTAATGGCCTTGCAGAAGTTTTCAACAAGACCATTGGGGAACTTCTTAAGAATTTCATTTTGAAGAGCCAACGTGATTGGGATAATAAGTTAGGTGAATGCTTATGGGGTTATCGCACGATGGTAAAAACCCCAACGAAAGCTACACCATTTTCTTTGGTATACGAGTGTGAAGCCGTACTTTCATTAAAATTTGGATCCCATCTCTACACATTGCCTTGACAATAGAGATGACAAATGAGGAGTAGCATCGACTGCAACTCCAAGAGTTGGAAGCTTTGGCCGATAAATGCCTGCAAGCTTAATAACAAATCAAGCTCTATCAAGCTTGAATTACTAGAGCCTTCAATAAGAAAGTCAAAGAGCAGACTTTCAAGAAAGATGATTTTGTCTTAGCTGTTAGAAGACCCAAAGTGATGACGCATAAGACCAAAGAAAACTTTTAGCCCAAATGTGAATGACCATTTCTAATGAAGTCAGTCTACTCAAATGGTGCATACCGCCTTATAACCCCAGGCGGCGATACACTTATGATGTCGATCAATGGCAGATTCTTGAAAAAGTACTATCCTTGATAGGATTCTTCCTATGATCAAGTTAAGATTACACCTCTGATCAAAACTTTCAGATTCAAAGTGTTTGGAAGAACGCGAAAGAAGAGCTACGAAAGAAGAGCTTCTTTCTTTCTTCAATGGATTACATCACGGTCGATCATTGTGGAGCTGATCGAATGTCGATTACATTATGATGCATGATATAAATATCGAAGAAGAAACAAAGTGTGAAACTTTAGTTTTAGCCTTGTTACTCTTCTCAAACTTAACATGATTCTTCCTATGATCAAGTTAACATTATACCTCTAATCAAAACTTTCAAATCCAAGATGTTTGAAAAAGTACCAAAAAAAAGCTTCTTTCTTTTTTCAATGGATCACATCACGGTCGACCAGTGTTGAGCCGACCGAATGCTGGTTACATCATGATGCATGATATAAACATTGAAGAATAAATAAAGTATGAAACTTTAGTTTTAACCTTTTTACTCTTCTCTAGTTTATCTATGAACATCCGACGCCTCTAACGGCTAAGGATAGAGGAGAATGTTGGCTTTTAAGTTCAGCATAAGTCCTCGATAACTCATCATGCTAAGGGGAATACTCAACTCAAATTGTAGTTGGTAAAGCATACCAAATTCGTTGATAGTTGAGGATTTGCTAAAAATTGTAAGGGACCTGGTCCCGTCCTCTCCTCCAAAATATCTTACCAATTCTCGCACATGAAATGGTAAGATCACAAAAATACCTATATCCATTTTCCAATGAAATAAGCAGAGACTTGCACATTAACAGTAAACCTTTAACAAGCCATTTCTCTCGATCTCCAGTGGAGTCAATCAAGTTAACACTAAACCTTTGACAACAAAACTCACTCAAAATTTCTGTTTTTATATTAATATTACACCTCTAACGGTTAACCTCTCATGCCCCTAGAACCAATGTTTGTCACGCTAAATTTTACACCTCTGACAGTTCATTCTGTTTTCCACTAAAACCCCCTATCAATTCCCTCCCATAGAGTGGTAGGTCCACAAGCTCAATCACTACTATATTAACACTACACCTCTAAGAGTGAAAAAGTTTCAATACTCTCTAGCGAATATAAACTTTCACTTGTCACTTCCTTACATGGAGTCATAAGTCCTCAAAATTACTCATATTGCAAATCAACTCTTATCAAGTTAATACACACCTCTGACATTCCAAACTTTACTTGTCAATTCTCGTCAATAGAATGACAAGTCCTCAAAATTGCTCATATCGTAAATCAACTCTTGTCATGTTAATATTACACCTCTGACAAATTACTGTTAAGTTAACACTATACCTCTAACAGTGATTAAAATTGCTGCCAAGTTCAACATTAAACCTCCGATAGTCATTTTTCTCAAGCTTCCATATCGAAGCTGAGATGAGCGATGCTAAGTTTAATATCACCCCTCTAGCATCTAGTTTATTGTGAAGTTCAACAATACACCTATGATAATAACTTTTCCTCAGACTTCCATATCAAAGCTGAGATGAGTGATGCTAAGTTTAACATCACACTTCTAGCATCCAGTTCATTGTTATGTTTAACAATACACCTAGGATAATGACTTTCCCTCAAATTTTCGTATCGAATTCGAGATGACTAAAGTTAAGTTCAAAATTATACCTCTAGCATTACCTCCACTACCAAGTTTAACACTATATCTATGACAGTGGTATTTTCAGTTTTTCCATACAAAACTGAAAGTCCTGTGGAGGTAAGTTAACATCATACCTCTAGCATCTAGTTCATTGTTAAGCTCCACAATGCACGCACGATAATGACTTTCCCTCGAACTTCCATATCGAAGTCGAGATAACTAGTGCTATGTTCAAAATTACACCTTTAATATTATCTTCACTGTCAAGCTTAACACTACACCTATATTAGTGGTATTTCCAGCTTTTCCAAATGAAACTGAAAGTCCAGTGGAGCTAAGTTAACATCACACCTCTAGCTCACATCCTTATTTTTTTAATATCACACCTCTGATAAGATTTAATCTAACCCTTTAAGTTAATATCACACCTTTAACAGTGTTTTCATCTATTCCTAGTTAAGTTTTAATTATGTTAATATTAAACCTCTGATGAAGACTCAATCACAATCCTCCGCGGGGTGAAAACTTCACTTGTCATTCTCATCCATAGATTGACAAGTCCATAAAATCTATTTCACTTTTATCAAGTTAATATCACACCTCTGACAGTAATCTTTTTAAATTCCTTAAATGGAATTTTTAAACTATGAGTTGTTAAGTTAAATATTTCACCTCTAGCAAATCAAAGATAATTGCTTTCACTTGTCTGGTTTCCAACGCAAAAAGGGAAGTAAAGAAAATAAGAAGGCAAGAGAAAGTGTCACTTTATTGATATTCAAAGATATATAAGTGATACAGAATGCTATCTTATTCAATAAGATTGAGTGTTACAAAGAGTACAAAGAAGTCCCTATTGCTTAGCGAAAGGCTGCATTTACTCCTCGAAATATTGAAGATACACAAAACTCGTCCTCTTGACTGTGGCCGGGAATAGCAGAGCAACTTCCTCTCCTCTTGAGAATAATGGTGTTTCTTGAGGTCGAAATGCAGGAGAACATTCGAATTTCACCCGACCAACTGGTGCGTAGGTCTTCATAAAGCTGTAATCCTCCGTTTAATGGGAAGCTCCACCACCAGAAAGTCATCTAATGAGCATGGGCTTTTCATTGCTATCACTTCTTTGAATAAGATTGGTGAAGGAAGGATCCGAGACCTTACTGGTGACGTCCTCTTTCTCGTGACCTTTAAATGCGCCATGCTCATTATGATCAAGAAGGATTTGAGACATTACTGGTGCATTATGTCCAATAATGTCTTAATGTGTATCTACAACTGCTCGGATCTTCCTTGCTCTTAGATAGAAGTTCTGGCTTCCCAAGGGCTCGCTAATCGAACAAGCTGGCTGTTCCAAATATCCTCCAATGAACGCGGCAAAGATACTAAAACCAGCACCATCGATATGGTCAGAACCAGCAAGAATAAAAAAGTCAGGGTTAAAAATTCTATAAAAACAGAATAGGAAGCCAGAAGCACAAACACGAGGCAAAAGTCGTGAACTCCAGACGCGAATCTTGTGGACGCAAAGATAAAAATTGGATCCAAATGCATTCTGATTTTAGACTCGCATTTGATAATTAAGACATGAGGCATATATCAAAGACACAGACGGGGGTCTTAAAACTTTTTGAAGTTACTTCAGACGCAGAAAATAAGAGACCCACATCTAAAGGTTCAGGGACGTGGAGCTTGCCACATTCGCGTTCAGAGATCTCAAAAGAACAGACTTGAAATTTTCTAAGTCATGAACTCCAAATGCGACCCTCGCATACAAAAACCGCATTTCAAAACTCAAACGCGGAGTTCACCATGCTTGCGTCTGAAGAAACTTGAGACATAAAAATCAACAAGCTCGCGTTTCATCAATTAACATGAATGGCGCGTTTGCAGTGCATGGACGCAGGGATCTTAAGTCGACTGTTTAAGCATCAAGAGAGAAGTTTCAGAAGGAGATCAAGAGAAAAAGTCTCTTCTTAACTGGCGATGATAGGACTGTAAGGAAATAGAGCCTGATCACGCAAGGGCCATTTCCAATCTGAAGAAAAGTTCTCTAGAAGTTAGACTTCGTCTGTTAAGGCATGACCATTAAAGCACCTAAAGAGCTGCTTTTTAATTTTGAAATCACTTAATAGTGATAATCTTCAAAGAAGATTGCAAGAAAGAATTGAAGATTTGGGTTCTTTTTGTTCTTCAGAGCACATGCTCTTGAAGGAGGCCCTTGAAGAAGAACAATTAAGATAGAGTTCTTCAGAGCATATGCCCGCGAAGGAAAATAGTCAAGCTGATTGACTGTTAAGAGGCTCATGGCCTAATTATAAGCTCGCTAATGGTCATTAATTAATGGCATAAAAATGAAAGCAAAAATTAATAGCCATAATTCGCTACGTAAATAACAAATCCAATCTGGATGAGACACGTGGATTTTTGCTCTAAGAAATCCTAACAACACGCGTCCCCAACTGTCAACGCTGACTTCATATTGAATGATCCAGCGAGATCTTCGCGTCAAACTGCATGCGACGCTTTACAAGTTCTGAAGTCCGTGTCCCTTCACAAGCCTAAAGGCTGCATATTCTCTATCAAATTGAAGAACGCAGGCCTACGTTTTTAGACAGATTAAAGTCGTATTCTCTTAACAATTCAGAGCCGCGTTTCTCTCAACAGATCAGAGCTGCATCCTATCAACAATTCAGAGCCGTGTTTCTCTCAACATATCAGAGCCGCATCCCCTAAACAATTCAGAGCCGCTTCTCTCAAAAAAATCAGAGTCGCGTCTCCCCTGCAAGTTAGGGCTGCGTCTCACCCACAACTCAGTGCTGCCTGAGTTTCTCCTCTATAACTCATAGCTGTTTTTTGACAAATGACTAAGGACTGCGTTTTCATAATAGCCAAGGGTCGCGTATGTGAGAGCTGCGTTCTCCCACGCAACAAAGAGTCCGTCTGATTCTCAAATGCAAAGAAGGATAAAGACGAGATAAAAATTTGACAACTTTTATTATTTATATCAAAATGATAAAAGTGATATAAACATTCTTTTATTTAAATAGTGAAGTGTTATAAAAAATGTGGAGATACAAGAGGATGAGGGCTAATCCCGCTCGGTCAAAGAATAGATCCGGTCTCGGAGGCGCTGCATCTTGCGTTGGCGTGCCTTCTCAACTTCTGCCCAAGCTTGAACCCTCAAATCTTCCTTTGATAAGAATCTCTTCATAGTCAGTTATGCTTAAAGAGACTCCAACTTGTAAGAATGGGCAGTAAGACTTTCTTAGACCAGCTTCTTGGCAGCTTCCAGTTCTTCCAGCTTTTTTCTGGCAGCAGCAATCTTTTGCTCATTGACTTAAATTGGGGCTTGCACCTTGGCAGTAGCTACCCGAGCAGTGGTTATAACTTGCTTTGCATTCTTGGTGACGACCTCGGATTTCCTGAAATCATCAACCAATTTTTGATAGCTGGCTTGGAAGTTCTGGAGATGATGAGACTCCTAGCCATCTGCTTCTCCATCTCTTTTCTCTTGTGCTCTTAAGTGGGAGGAGCTTATCCAACATCGACCGAGCTCATCCAGGGTCCTTAGTTCCATCAGACATATCCCAGCTGTTCGACTAGCGTCAGATACGCCCTAGCTTGCTCTGAACTTCCATATGACAGATGTTCTCAATCTGATTTTCAAGAAGCATTCGAGCAAACTCAAAGGAACTTCTCCCGGAGAGGACCACTTTGATGCAAGACCTCATGGAGGTGAAGAATTGTTGTAACATCTGATGTGCCAATTCTTCTATGATGTCCATGGCTGGAGATAGCCCTGCTGATGTGCTCCCGCTTCCCCTTTCTGTAGTGGTGCGTATAATTTTCACAGAGGCGGGAGCCAACTTACTAGGGGCAGAGACAAGGCCAGTAGCAGGTTCTGTCGACACTGAGATCGTAGCCGAAACCTCTAGGGCCGTTATCATGGTAGCCTCTGAAGCGACAGGGGCAGCGACAAATTCCACAGCACCTGGTTCACCGGCTAAAGTCTAAAGTGCGCTGTCCTCTATGCTAGTGCTTGCCAAGGGCTCCTCCACTTGAGCCAGCCCAGTACTCTCTGCAATCATAACATCAATGTTAGTAATAACGATGAGAGTGAAAGTATACAAAGAATCCTTGTTCTTTTACCAAATTGAGGATCCGAAGACGGTGAATTCTTTGGCAGGTTGCTTTGGGATGAGTGTTCCCCAACCATGATGGTTATACCCTCAAGAAGCATTCCAGTAGAAGGAACTTCAAGGCCCTCCGGCTGGGCCAGCTCCTGGATTATCTCCTCAATATAGGCGGAGATCACAGCCTTGGTAGCCACTCCTGTAGAAGAGATTCAAATGAAGAGTTAAAACATCTTCCCAATTCAATGGAGAAATAATTAAGGGGATAGAAGAAAAGCCCTCTCCGGATAGAATAATAGTCGTGCTCTTTGGACGACGAAGATGACACTTGAACCTAAGAAGTATGAGTGATTGGAACTTTACCACTAAGAACCTCGGTGGTGGGCTAGGCTTCACAATCTAGGATGTAGACATAAAAACACTGGGAGAACTCAGTTGTAGTGCCTCCATCCCTCCTTCCTGAGCCAAAGAAGTTGTAGGCTAAATTGAAGTTCCCGATTGTGATAGAACTTCAACTTCGACCCTCTCGTCACTTCTTCAGGTTGTTTAGCCCCTTCCGCCAGGACAGATTGGCCAGCAGGTTTTCCCTCCGCCAGGATCGCTAGGCCTCTACTGCGTAAACCTTAGGGATGAAGAGTCAGGACTGCCTCCTCCTCCTACTCCTAAGTACCAGGAGGAATTATTTTAGGCATTCAGGCTGAGGCTGAAGCTTCAGCCTCAGATCCTTTTTTGGCCTTCTTCGAGCTGGGCTCGCCTTGGGAAGCAGAGGCTCGAGGATGCTTGGGCATGGCATGTCAGTCCTCTAGACAGGGTGTTTCTTGTGGCTCCTGCTCCAGACTCTTACACCAAAGCTGCCCCTGTCCTACTGGCCTCTTTTTCCACTTCCTTCTCAGCCTCCTTGTACTGGTCATCCCTCAATCTGATAATCCTTGGATTCGACCTTGGCGTATACGTGGATTTGATACACTTGATGCACGAGGTGTTTATTCCTAATTCAGGCACCTTATTCACTATGAAGTACCATGTATAAAAGCCAAAACTGGCATAAAAGTTGGGCGTCTTATGAGGGAGGTGAAAGACAACTCTAGTTCCTTCTGCTACGCTATAATACCATGCCCGGGTACCTTCAAATAGATTCCTATTGAAGCGAAGGTTTGGATTGGGGTTGCCGATATACAGTTGGTCATAACCAAACTGTCAGGTGAACAGGTATAAGTCTCCACCGTGCAAGAGTTCCCTTGCCGAAACACTAAGTACTCAGATTGGATGTTTATCAGCCACCAGAGGACGCCAGAAGATAACCGAGTGAAGCCATCCGGACCGACGAGGTCTGCAAACTTGTCCCCATAAAACGCAAGAAGGACCTATCCAACTGGTAGTTACCCTCATTCAGAATCATCTTCCGAATGTAGAACATATAATCTTGTAGCCAGCTCAAATTCTCTAATCGCTACATGATAGGTGTAAAACCTTCAGAGGCAGACACAGCCATCATCAACGAGGAGAAATGCATGACGTACCAAGCCATCAAGTACATATATGGAAGCTCGAGCCGGGACTGGGGGATGACCGTTGGAATCTGTGACTGGGTGGCCCTCTGCGTCTACGATTGCTTCAACCAGACAGAAGCTCTTCGCTAGCGCGCATAACCCACTCTGGATCCCGGCCACCTGTTGGCCCAAGAGGTTACACTCTCCAATTGCTTTGTGTTTTGATGATGACAAACCAAATATGAGCTATTTGGTACTAATAAGTTTGTTAAGACGAGTTTCAGGTTTGTACCAATTTTGGAGACCATTCGCTTAGCTATTGCAAGAACTTCTAAGTTCCACAAAGCAAGGAAGGCAAATTGCACATCAAGGAAGGATCATAGAAGAGAAGGCTCTAGCAAGGCATTGGATGGCTCAAAGATTTGAAGATAGCACAAGAAGTCTTCATGTAATTTGTTTTTCAGTTTATAGTATGTTAAGAATAGTGGATAGGTTTGAAGCTCTATCACACACGTTTTTGCGCACATGCTCATTCCAAAATAAGTTCTTATAAATTATACAAAAATATTTTGCCTACAAGTACATCTTTATGTTTAATTCTTTTCCCTGTTCAAAAGTATTTTTGTTAAAATCAAAATCCTCTTTATTTTCTTTTCCAAAAATGATTTTTGACCTGATCCGGTCGACCGGGACAGTCGACCGAGTCTGTGTCAGTCTGGTCCGGTCGACCGGACCAGTCGACCGTAGTTCTGGCAGAGGCACGTATCAGTGTGCATGTCTGCCAGTCGACCGGGGCGGTCGACCGAGATATTGTTTTTGCTCACAGGTTTTCTCAGTCGACCGGGTCGGTCGACCGCTAGCCTATAACGGTCAAATTTTTGAACTACCGGTCGACCGGCCCAGTCGACCGATGTATCCGTTGAACAGTAACGGGCAGATTTTAAGTGAGCTGTTTATTTTTGTCTTTTGTGTTTAAAAATTCGTTTAAGGATATATTTGATCTAATTACCTCCTAAAATCAGTAATTATGTTTTATCCCTAAACCCTAGCCCTCTCCTATAAATAGGGGTGTTTGGGGAGAGATTGGCTACAATATTTTATTGCTACAAAATTCAAAAGTTTAAGGCTTTCAAAAGTTCTTGGTTTTTGTGCTAAATTCTCTCAATTTTCTGAAGGGTTTTCAAAGTTTTTCTCTGATTTCAATTTCTTTTCCTTACACACAAAAGAGCTTCAATTCTACTCATTATTCTCTAAGGACCTTTGTAAGGGAAGAGATTTTTGAAAGAGAGAGTTTGTGGTCTTGTGACTACTCAGAGATTCTTGTGATTGTAATTGTGGAGTTGGGTACTCCGGTTGTAATTGTTCTTTGTGATAGTGGAAGTAGCTAGAATCCTTCTGGGGAAGGTGGGGAGTAGAGCTGGGTGCTCGAACCTCGATAACATATCCATGTGTTTGCGATTGGTTTACTTTCTTGCACACTTTACTTTACTATACTTGCTCTTATTCTTGCTCATCATAATCATTGTCATATTTACTTGCTTGCATTCATCTTGTGAATCTTGATTGGTAATTGTTGTAGCTTTAAATTTTTAAATTTTGCCCTTGATTAGCATTGTCACCTATTCACCCCCCCTCTAGGTGACTTTTCAATTGGTATCAGAGCTTGGACTCTAGGTTTGGCTTAACATCCATAGAGAGATCCTTAAAACTTGCTAATCAACATTTTCATTTCATTCATTCATCACTAGTAAACATGGCTGACAACATTAAATCCCCACCTAAATTTGATGGCCTCAATTCCCAATTTGGAAGATTAGGATGACTATATTTTGCAATCTTTGGGTAGCTTAGTAGCCAAGTCCTTGACCAAACCCTATGAAGCACCCGATGGTGATGAGAGCACTTGGACCGACCTTGACTTTAAACTATATGAGGCTAACTCCAAGGCCCAAAACTCCCTATTGACCGCCTTGAATGAGGATGACCTTACACGGGTAATTCATTGCCAATCCGCCTATGAGATTTGGCAACACTTATTGGTCACACACGAGGGGACTTCACAAGTCAAGAGAGCTAAGATAGATCTCTTGAGGTCCCAATATGAGTCATTTAAAATGCTTGATGATGAGTCTATTGATAGTATGGCTACAAGGTTTACTAAAATCACTAATGGTCTTTCTTCCTTAGGTGATGACATCTCCAACGATCAAAAGGTGCGGAAAGTAATTCGGGCTCTCCCTTCATCATGGGAGATCAAGGCCACCACCTTGAAGGAGTTGAACGACAAGGACGAGATGGACCTCATTAGTCTCATTGGGAACCTAAAGACCCATGAGATGGAGAAGAAGGCAAGAGAAGAGACCACTACTTCAAAGAAGAAATCCATAGCCTTCAAGACTTCATCCACCAATGATGACGATGAAGATGACGAAGAAGAAGATGAGGAGCTTACTCTACTTGTTCGCAACGTCAAGAGGATGTACCGGAAGAACAAGCTCAACTTTCGGAGAAAATTTGAAGGCAAAGAGGAGCGGAAGATCATATGCTACAATTGCCGCAAACCCGGACATATCATGGCGGATTGTTCGGAGTTCAAGAAGAAAATGACTTCCTCCTTCAAGCCAAAGAAGCCGGAGGAGAAGAAAGCCTACAAAGCAACATGGGATTCGGAAAGCGAGTCCGAAGAGGAGGTGGATCAAGCTAATATGTGTTTCATGGCAAACACACCCAAGGTAACTCCTCAATCCCTTGATGATGAAGATGATGATGTAAGTAAGGAAGTTCTAGTGCATGCTTTTGTAGAACTTTCTGAAACTTATGATAACAAGAAACTTGAATGCTTAAAATTACAAAAAGAAGTTGCTTTTCTTAAGAATCAACTCGCCATTGTTTCTAAAGAAAAAGATGATATTTCTTCAAATTTCATTTCCATGCAAAAAGAATTTTGTGCCTACAAGAGTTCTTGTAAGGCTAAATCCCCTATTATTGATGAAAAAGAAATTTCTTCTTTTAAATCTAAAATGAATGATTTTGAAAAAGTTTTAAAAGATTGTGCCTTTAATACTAAGAAACTTGAAGAAAAATTTTCTAAAAAGCACACATCTCATGCTAAGATTCCTCATGCTCACACTACACCTAACACGTCTCATGTTCATGCTCACAATGCCCATGCTCACAAATCACACACTCATTATGCTTTTAAATATGGTAGAGTGTATAGATGCACATATTGTGGCAAAAATGGACATTTAGCTAAGTTTTGCTATGATCAACTAAATAGAACAAATAATCTTGTTTGGGTTCATGACACTAACCCTAGAGGACCCAAGAAAATGTGGGTACTAAAATCAAGTCTTAAATTGTTTGATGTAGGTACACACCAAAGCTCCAAGACGTAGGGAGCGGTGGTACCTTGATAGTGGTTGTTCAAGACACATGACATGGGACATCAACAACTTCACAACCCTATCAAGGTACATGGAAGGTGGCACCGTCACCTTCGGGGATGACTCCAAAGGAACTATCATCGGTATAGGTAACATTCAAATTGGTGCATCTCCTATTATTGAGAATGTTGTTTTAGTTGATGGTTTGAAACATAATTTGCTTAGCATTAGTCAACTTTGTGACCGTGGACTTAAAGTTATTTTTGATGATACTTCTTGCAAGATTTTTGATGTTAAATCCGATGTTTGTATTCTCACCGGTTTTCGTGATAATAATGTCTATATTATAGACATGCTTAATTTAGATTGTTCTACTAAATGCTTGAATGCTTTTGATGAAAATTCTTGGCTTTGGCATAGAAGACTAGGACATGCATCTTTTGACCATATTTCTAGGATTAATTCAAAGGAATTGGTGAAGGGTATACCTTACTTGAATTTTGAGAAAGACCGCATTTGTGGTGCGTGCCAACTGGGAAACAAACCAAGTCTTCCTTTAAACCAATCAAGGATATCATGTCAACTAGGCCTTTAGAATTAATTCATATGGATCTTTTTGGACCAACTAAAACTAAGAGTTTAAATGGAAGTAGATTTGCATTTGTTTTGGTTGATGATTTCTCCCGTTTTACTTGGGTTTTCTTTTGCAAAATAAAGATCAAACTTTTTCTCATTTTAAGATTTTTCGAAAAAGCGTTGAAAAGAAAAGGGTTTTCCGATTTTGAGAATAAGGAGTGATAGAGGTGTTGAGTTTATTAACCAACTCTTCATGACTTATTGTGATGAAAAAGGAATTAAGCATGAAATGTCTTGTCCTAGAACTCCACAACAAAATGGAGTTATAGAAAGGAAAAATAGAACACTTCAAGAGATGGCTAGGACAATGATAAGTGAATATGACCTCCCTCAATATTTATGGGCCGAGGCCGTAAACACCGCATGCTATATATCGAATCGTATTTATTTATGCAAAAATTCTTCTAAAACATCTTTTGAAATGTATCATTCTAGAAAACCAAATGTTGCATATTTCAAAGTTTTTAGATGCAAGTGTTTTGTTTTGAATACTAAGGATAATTTGGGTAAATTTGATGCTAAGGCTTATGAAGCTATCTTTGTTGGATATTCTTCTACTAGCAAAGCATATAGAGTTTTCAATAGATCTACACTTACCATAGAAGAATCCATGCATGTTAAATTTGAAGAATCTAATGTGGTTGTTGAGAATGTTGTAGAGATTGAACCATTAGGTGAAGACATGGAGAGACTATCCTTGAAGGACTCACCCGCTCAAGAAGAAAAGCTAGATCCTATTGGTGAAGTTCAAGAGGATAAGGAGGAAATCACTCAACCGCTTCCTAAAGCTTGGAGATACGCTACAAATCATCCGAAGGAGCTCATCTTGGGTGATGCATCTAGAGGAGTCACTACGCGCTCCAAACTCCATGACCTATGTGGTAACTTTGCTTTCATTTCTCATTTTGAACCCAAAGGCATTCTCGAAGCCGAGACGGACCCATATTGGTTGCTTGCCATGCAAGAGGAACTCAATCAATTTGAGCGCAACCAAGTTTGGCACCTTGTTCCTAAGCCCCACGATAGACCAATAATTGGTACTAAGTGGATCTTTAGAAACAAGATGGATGAGTCCGGAAATGTCATTAGGAATAAAGCTAGGTTAGTGGCCCAAGGTTACACTCAAGTTGAGGGAATTGACTTTGAGGAGACCTTTGCACCCGTAGCACGGCTTGAAGCCATACGGATGACACTAGCTTTTGCATGTTTTAAAAATTTTAAACTTTTTCAAATGGATGTGAAAAGTGCATTTTTGAATGGTTTTATTAATGAAGAAGTTTATGTTTCTCAACCTCCCGGTTTTATTGATCATGTTCATCCCGATTTTGTTTTAAACTTGATAAAGCTTTGTATGGATTGAAACAAGCTCCAAGAGCTTGGTATGAAAGGCTTTCTAGTTTTCTCATTTCAAATGATTTTATTAAAGGCAAAGTAGACACAACTCTTTTTACTAAGCATGTTGATAATGATATTTTAATTGTGCAAATTTATATTGATGATATAATTTTGGATCTACTAATGAGCTTTTATGCAAGGATTTTGAGAAGGTCATGCAACTTGAATTTGAAATGTCTTCCATGGGTGAGCTCAATTTCTTCCTTGGACTCCAAATCAAGCAATTGTAAGACGGAACCTTCATTAACCAAGCCAAGTACGCAAAGGAGCTAGTAAAGAAGTTTGGGCTTGAAGGATCAAAGGCTTGCAACACTCCAATGGCAACTACAACCAAGCTTGATAAGGACGAACAAGGTAAAAATGTCGATATTAAATTATATAGAAGCATGATAGGAAGTCTTTTATATTTGACGGCAAGTAGGCCGGATATCATGTTTAGTGTGTGTCTTTGTGCTAGATTTCAATCGTGTCCTAAAGAGTCTCATCTTATTGCGGTAAAACGCATTATTCGTTATATTAAGGGCACTATTGGAATGGGTCTATGGTATCCGAAAACTAGAGATTTTTCAATGACTAGCTATTCGGATGCCGACTTTGCGGGTTGTAGAGTAGATAGAAAGAGTACTAGTGGGACATGTCAATTTCTTGGTAATTGTCTTGTTTCATGGTCCTCTAGGAAACAAAATTCCGTAGCTCTCTCAACCGCCGAGGCGGAGTATGTTGCCGCGGGGGCTTGTTGTGCACAAGTCCTTTGGATGAAACATACTCTCCTTGATTTTGATTTGCACTTTGATCATATAAAAATATTTTGTGATAATACTAGTACTATACACATGACCAAAAATGCAAATCAACATAGTAAGACCAAGCACATTGAGATTAGATATCACTTTCTTAGAGATCATTTTGAGAAAGGTGATATAGATATTGATTATGTTTCCACGGATTTACAACTAGCCGATATTTTCACTAAACCTCTTGATTTTGCTAGATTTTCATTTATTTGTGGAGAACTTAATGTTTGTATTATTGAATAGACATGTTTTTCATAACCCTTTTTGATGTATGACAAAAAGGGGGAGAATAAGTTTACATGGACAAAAATAAGTTTTATGAATTTATATGTTTTGGTTTTATGAATTCTTGTGTTTTAGTTGTTTTGGTATTTTTGGTATCAAGAGCAATTTTTGTTTATGAATTCTTGTGTTTTAGTTGTTTTGGTATTTTTGGTATCAAGAGCAATTTTTGTTTATGAATTCTTGTGTTTTAGTTATTTTGGTATTTTTGGTATCAAGAGCAATTTTTGTGTTTTATATATTTGTTTAATTAGCTTCAATAATTGGTGCATCATTTCAATTATTGGTATCTAGAGCATATTCTTGTGTTTTATGTATAGCATAATTTGAGGGGGAGTTTTCTCCTCCCTATATTTTTGTTAATAGCCTATTTGTTTTGTCATCATCAAAAAGGGGGAGATTGTTGGCCCAAGAGGTTACACTCTCCAATTGCTTTGTGTTTTGATGATGACAAACCAAATATGAGCTATTTGGTACTAATAAGTTTGTTAAGATGAGTTTCAGGTTTGTACCAATTTTGGAGACCATTCGCTTAGCTATTGCAAGAACTTCTAAGTTCCACAAAGTAAGGAAGGCAAATTGCACATCAAGGAAGGATCATAGAAGAGAAGGCTCTAGCAAGGCATTGGATGGCTCAAAGATTTGAAGATAGCACAAGAAGTCTTCATGTAATTTGTTTTTCAGTTTATAGTATGTTAAAGAATAGTGGATAGGTTTGAAGCTCTATCACACACGTTTTTGTGCACATGCTCATTCCAAAATAAGTTCTTATAAATTATACAAAAATATTTTGCATACAAGTTTTTGCCTACAAATACATCTTTATGTTTAATTCTATTCCCTGTTCAAAAGTATTTTTGTTAAAATCAAAATCCTCTTTATTTTCTTTCCAAAAATGATTTTTGACCTGATCCGGTCGACCGGGACAGTCGACCGAGTCTGTGTCAGTCTGGTCCGGTCGACCGGACCAGTCGACCGCAGTTCTGGCAGAGGCACGTATCAGTGTGCATGTCTGCCAGTCGACCGGGGCGGTCGACCGAGATATTGTTTTTGCTCACAGGTTTTCTCAGTCGACCGGGTCGGTCGACCGCTAGCCTATAACGGTCGAATTTTTGAACTACGGTCGACCGGCCCAGTCGACCGATGTATCCGTTGAACAGTAACGGGCAGATTTTAAGTGAGCTGTTTATTTTTGTCTTTTGTGTTTAAAAATTCGTTTAAGGATATATTTTGATTTAATTACCTCCTAAACATCAGTAATTATGTTTTATCCCTAAACCCTAGCCCTCTCCTATAAATAGGGGTGTTTGGGGAGAGATTGGCTACAACATTTTATTGCTACAAAATTCAAAAGTTTAAGGCTTTCAAAAGTTCTTGGTTTTTGTGCTAAATTCTCTCAATTTTCTGAAGGGTTTTCAAAAGTTTTTCTCTGATTTCAATTTCTTTTCCTTACACACAAAAGAGCTTCAATTCTACTCATTATTCTCTAAGGACCTTTGTAAGGGAAGAGATTTTTGAAAGAGAGAGTTTGTGGTCTTGTGACTACTCAGAGATTCTTGTGATTGTAATTGTGGAGTTGGGTACTCCGGTTGTAATTGTTCTTTGTGATAGTGGAAGTAGCTAGAATCCTTCTGAGGAAGGCGGGGAGTAGAGCTGGGTGCTCGAACCTCGATAACATATCCATGTGTTTGCGATTGGTTTACTTTCTTGCACACTTTACTTGACTATACTTGCTCTTATTCTTGCTCATCATAATCATTGTCATATTTACTTGCTTGCATTCATCTTGTGAATCTTGATTGGTAATTGTTGTAGCTTTAAATTTTTAAATTTTGCCCTTGATTAGCATTGTCACCTATTCACCCCCCCCTCTAGGTGACTTTTCACCACCATCACTAGAAGGAGGGCGATAGACTTCCCATGGGCGAGCAGGACAGCCAGGTATACCACATCGGTAACGATCACCTCATGTGGTAGCGTTGGGACCACACATCGATTTAGCTATAACATGAGAAAACTCGCCAACAGAGCTCGATCAGACATGAGACTTTGGCTTGATGCTAGAAGCTCTCAAAGACCGTGTCTAGTTTGAAGGTATCTTCATTGGACTCGGTGGTATAGGAGCTGGTGGATGCACTGACTCTTTAAAAAATTTCTTCATCAGTGTTGGGAGCTAGTCGGTCATCGTATTAGGCTTATTCACCCCGAAGAACAGACAAGTTGCCCATGACATCTGTTTGATTCCCCCACTCCTCCGTTTGGTCACCTACCTGCAGTTGTGAAAGTGACACAGCACTTCCCAATAGGTCTCGTGCACCAGAGGATTGCTCTTCTTCAGAGAATAAAGCTCCTCTATTGATGGGACGTATTCCTCGAAGGGACGTCTCCAATCATCAGCCCTGAGACTTCATACATCTCATGAAGGGCGAGCTCTATTTCTCTAATAGGAGCAAAAGTGTGCAAGTCTCTGGATTATAACACTCCATGATAGCGTAAAAATGTTGGATGCCCTGTGGGATGCCATACAGACAACCTTTATGGCCCCGAATAGTCTAGCCTGTAGTAAAAGATCTTCAAATTCTACCAAAGCAAACCCTACCATTCTGCCCCACTAGTTTTTATCGGTAAAATGGACCCATCTGGTGGTATGAAATTCTGAAGGAAAGATGCCCCTCATATCCATGAATTGTTTGGTAAAGGTGGCTGCAAGCTCAGGGGTCTCTCCCGCCGGGTATTCAGCTCTAACCTAGCCAGGCTGCAACCCCAGCATATTTCTCCCATTCCGATGGTAAAGGCTTCACGAGCACCTATCTTGCCCAGGGTGACTCCAGAGAATGGCCAGACCAACTCCCAATCTATTATCCGACATATGAACAAATATTGTAGATAGGCCAGAGGATACATCCGCTCCATGTTCGGGAGAAAGAACCTTCTATTGCCAATCTGGCGAAGCCATTTGTAGTCCCTGTCATAAAGGGCAGCCTCATCCTCTTCAATTAAGTTGTTAAAGAAGAAGTCAGGCTTCCTCAGTAAAGCACGGGAGTCCGATTTGAATCGGCCATCAGAAATGATCTCCCAAAGAGTCAGTATACTGACATTGCTGATCTAACTCCGTCACTCCTTTGATTTACCAGTGGTCACAGGAGTAGTCCTTTAGAGAACGAAGATAATGTTTGGATCAGCACCATCTACATGTCAAAAGTGACACTCATAGATAGAGGATTTGAGGAGTTTTGCACTGCAAAAAGGACAACAGAACAATCACAATCTGAAAAATATCTAAGTGTTGAAGCTTAAACGCAAGGTTCACCTCAGAGCCGCGTCTAATGACTAAGACGCGAAGCTCAATAAAACCTACGTCTAAACTCAAAGACGGAGGCTTACACATAGCTTGCGTTTGAAATTTCACAACTTAAAAATTTCTCTAAGTGTTGGACTCAGACGCGAGACTCAGCGAAACCCGCATCAAACCTTTGAGACTCGAGGTTCACATTGAATCCGCGTCTGAACTCCCTCACTTAGAAAAATTCTTTAAGTGTTGGAATCAAATGCAAGGCTCAACGAAGCCCACATTTAACCAACAGACATAGACTCAACCTGATGAAGTGAAGATACGGAGATCATCAAACCCGCATCTTGCCTACCAGTGCAAGAGCCGCATCTAAATATCAAACACGGGCGTGAGCCTTGCATTGGCAATTCAGAAGAGATTGAAGAGTTAAGATAACTCTTCGAGTCTCTTAATGGTGAAAACTAATTCAAATGGGTTTTTACCTAAAATAGGGGCCTCTTTAAGGAACTGACCATTTGAGCCTCTCGAATGACATCGCTCAAGGACAAAGCCACAGGTTTAGTCTTTGGGACCATTTCAACCGTGAATTCTGTGCAAAAGATTAAAGAAAGAAGAAAAAGCTTAGAACTTTTCTTATGTTCTGAAAATTCTCGACGCAGAGCTCAGTGGAGAAGAAAAGAGTCTAATGTTGACTCTTGAAAAATGGCTGTCTTTTTATAGACACAGTAAATCCACCGAGATACGTGACTCATATCTCGAGACCAATCATCACCCAACATGTGGCAACATGCCTCAAACGCGAATCTCACGTGTTAAGAGAACGGTGTCTCTTCAAGCAACACCAATGTGTGGCATCGCACCTTGAACATGAACCTCGCGTGATTAAGAGAACGATACCTCTTCAAGCTCTACCTAACGCGTGGCAACGCCCCTCAAATGCGAACCTTGCATGTTAAGAGAAAGGTGTCTCTTCAAGCTCCTCCCAGCATGTGGCAATACACCTAGAATGCGAGTTTTGCATTTAACAGAGCCGTGCCTCTCCAGCAAAAAGAGGCCCGCGTCTCCTCCTTGAAGTCTGCGTTATTTCAACAAGATGAGAGCTATGTTCCCACTTCTAAGACCGCGTCTTGTCAGTACTCCCTGGTTCGCATCTTGGCAAAACAAGAGAACTGCGCCTCTGTTTCTAGCGAGAGCTGCGTCTCTACTTTGAAGCAAGCATGCGTTTGATAACGCTTAGAGCTGCATATTTACATCAAGGAAAAGGTGCATATTCACTCTGAAAGAAATTCGCGCCTTGGCAAAATAGCAGAGCCGCATTTCACAGACTTGAAGTTTGTGTCACTTTAACAAAGTTAGAGCTGCGTCTCCACTTCGATAAACTAAGACTCACGTTTTCACATCAGTCGAAGTCCACGTATCCAAGGCAATATGACCTGCGTTCAGTCTTCTGCTTTTGCAATCAGTTCAATAATACACTGGCGAAAGTAGATGACTATTCTCCTGATTCAACAGCACATCAACAACGAGCTCAAATCACCGAGGAGGTCTGGACTGCGTACCCAGACACTCACGATGATCATTTTTGGTGGCTTCAAAGAGTTTAACAATACACGCACGAAGACTAAGATCCAGATGAGATCAAGCTCAAGGTATCTCACTAGATTGCCAGTCCAATCTTAAGAACTTGCTGCCAGAAGAAAGTTTCAAAGTATTTCAAAATCTATCCCAGTCAACTGCAAAGTTTTGAAAACTTTGGAGGGGGTTCTGTAAACTGTCAAAAAATCACTGAGGACAAGTCCTCAAAGAGCAAAGTCTATACTTTAGACGCGAGGCTAATTAGAGCCACTCGTGCAAAATCAAAACATGGGGGTCAAAGCTCGCGTCTCAGCATCACCGTAGTGTCAAAACGCGAGGCTAGAGCCCGTGTCCCTAGCTTCACTGCAATGCCAAGACGCAGAGTTTGAAATCCACGTCTTGCAAAGCTCGAAGCCAACATTTTCGACAGTTAAACGCAGAGCTCGAAGCCCGCGTCTCTGCATCACTATAATGCCAAAATGCGAGGCTCGAAGCCCGATTCCCCAACATCACTGCAATGCCAAAACATAGAGCCTGAAGCTCGCATTTCAACTATGAAAGAGCCCTGCGTTTTAGTTGGAACTGCCCTCATTATCGTGTAAATTATTACCCACATAATGGGAGGAGTTAACCCCCATTGTAGGAGATTTTTAGGGGACAGTTTTACCCTAAAAACCCCCATAAATAGCGCAGTTTCTATTAAGGAGGGGCAAATTTTTAGTCAGTCGAATTAAGAAACGAAGACGGAGAAAGAGTTCAACTTTTCTATACTAACTTGCTGAGTTCAAATTTTTTTTGCACAAGTCTCTTTGAAATTTTGTTGGATAGGAGCTGTGCTACTCCATCTGTGATCCAAGGAGAAGATTTTCCGAGGAGTATTGACGTTCACTCGGTCAACAGAAAACAAGATTTACTTTCTACCGCTACACAGATAACCCAGCCTTAAACAAAGAGAAGATTTGAGCTTGAATATCTTATCTCTCTTGTGATCGAAATTTTTGAGGCTGTTATAATCTTTCATTGATTCAAGAAAATTTTACGATACATATCTTCAATTTTTCCCGACAAACAATAAGTGGACACAAATGTCAAAAGCAAAAATTTAAGCAGAAAGAATTCTAATTTTGTAATTTTATAATTTGATGTAATTTTGTAAATATAAGTTAGAGAAAATTTAGTGTATTATAGAAATTTTTATGTAATTTGAGGTACTTTGATTTGGATTTTGTGACGATTTTGTGGTAATTTGATAATTTTCATGTAATTTTACTCATGAATTGTTTAGAAGGTGGATAAAAACAGTCACAAAGTGGCTGAAATACTTGAATAGGTGGACATCATAGTACAATAAGAGGACTGAAAATTAGAGAAAGTGGAGAAAATTTTGGTGAAGATGGAAAGAATTTTTTAGACGATGGGAAGAGTGGAAGAATTTTAAACAAAATAGTTTGAATTCAAGTTATTAATAGATTCATATCATTATTGAATTTAGTGTAATGTATACATTACATATTTAAATTAATAAAATAAAAAAAGTAAAAGCAAATAAGTGAAAAATAAATAAAAAAGTACTAGAATAAGTGGACATAATATTAGAGGAAGTGGATAAAAAAATTTGAGAAGGTAGACAAAAGATAAGAGAAGGTGGTCAAAAAACTAGAGAAGCTGAACAAAATTTTGGACAAAATTAAAAAATTAAAATAGTTGTACAAAATATTAGAAAAAGCTGATAGAACATTTGCAAAAGTGGACAAAATATTAAAGAAGGTGGACAAAATCATTGAGAAAATGGATAAACTACAAGAGAGTATGTAGTCAGAATATTACAAAATATGGACAGAATATTATGAAATCACCTAGAGGGGGGTGAATAGGTGATGACTAAAAATCTATGGCAAATAATGCGGAATTAAAACAACAAAAACTATCTTGCAAAAGAAAAGAGTAAGGAACAATTAACACTATTAAAAACAATGAAACATAAGTTATAGCTAGCAAGGTATAAAATGAATAAGTGAAATAGGGAGAAAGCAATCGCAAACACAGAAATATGTTTCGAGATTCGAGCCACTACTTTACGTCCCTGCCATTATCGCAATAAAGAATTTCACTATGCTTTGATCCTGCAATATATGTTGGCCCAAAGGCCCATCACTCTAGTTTTGATGATGATCAACTCATGTAGTTATAGTACTAATGATCTTATGTTTAATTAGTTTCAGATTTGTGATCAAGATCTTAGTAGGTGTGTAGCTTCAACAAAGGATTTAAAGTCAAGTTTTGGAGCTAACACGGTTTGATTCAAGAGCCTATGCATCAAGACCACACCAAGTGCTCAAGAGGTGTCTAGCTCTATGGATCGTATTTGGACCAAGTCAAGAAGGCGAGAAGACTTCAAGTGAAGACTTCAAGAAGAAGACTTGTGTCTAGGTTTGTTTTTATAAGATTTTGTTTTTAGTTAAAATGTAAAGGATAGAATAGTTGGTGGATTGCTCAAGTATATCATATACACACACACTCTTGTTTTTGATAAGTTTTCATAAAAGAATTTTATTTTGGAAAAATACAAAAGAGTTTTCATTTAGACAAAATACTGGTTTGGTTTTTGGACTTCATATATACATGTGTTTTTAACCAAAACTTTTTTAGAGCTAAATGACAAAAACATAAATATTTCATCATGTATGTGTAGTGGATCATATCCATACACTCTATGCTTTAAAAGTGTTTAAAATATCTTAATTTCGTATTTGGAGAAGTTTGGGAAAAATTCAATTTTTGAAAAATACAGTTTTTATTTTTAGCCAAAATTTATAAGTTACAAAAATAGTTCAAATTATTTGTAACATGTCTTGATTTTACTCAAACATGTTTGTATATCAAAGTATAATACTGAAACTATTTTTGAAGATTTTTTTGTGAATTTATGGGATTTATTTAAGAAATAAAAATCAAGTTTTTCAATCCCAAAACTGACCTGTCTGGCTTCTGTCGGTCGACCGGACTGGTCGACCGAGTTAGGAGTCGGTCAACCGAGTCAGTCGACCGACGTGCACAGAACGTGCACGCCAGATCTGCTGGAGGGCCGGTCGACCGACCCGGTCGACCGCAGAGAGCTTCTGCTCTCTGGAAAGCCTCGGTCGACCGGACCGGTCGACCGGCAGAGAACTCTGTTCTCTGTTCCAGGCAGCGGTTGACTGGGCCGGTCGACTGACGCCCCAGCGGTCAGAAATCTGACCGTTGGCGGTCGACCGGGCCGGTCGACCGTCAGCCGCCAAGGCTGAAAAATGCCCCAACGGCTAGTTTTTTCTAGTCCTATAAAATGGGACTTTTGGGGCCTATTTTAGATAAGATTTTTCAAGTGATTTTGCACCAGTTTTTCTAACTCTTTTAAGAGGCTTTCTCCACTTGTATTTGAGCCAAATACTTCCATTCAAAAGGAGAGTTTATCAAGAGTTTTTCAAGGTGATTTCTTTGAGTTTTTCACCACACATTACATCCTTGTTTTTCTCACAAACACTTGAGCTATCCATTGACATATTCATCCTATAGGAGTGTTATTGTGAGAGTGTTTATTGGTGATCAAAGTGTTTAGATCACCAAGAGAACTTTTTTGTACTTTGAGGAGGCGGACTTGCGGGTTCGAGGTGTTTCGAGTTCGTGTGTGAACTCGGTGTTTGAGGTGCGGCCTCGGCGAGCTTGTGGGCTTGCGGTGTGTATGGGACTAGAGAGTCCAAGGAGTTCAAGTGTGAACTCACCTTGTAGGTGTTGCGGCACTCAGTGATCCGGTGGGATCGATTTTAGTGAAAATCCTTCATAGTATTGAAGGCAGGGACGTAGAGCAAGTGTGCTCGAACCTCGAAACAAATCTCCCGTATTTGCGATTGCTCACTCTCTATCTCTTACTCTTATTTATATCTTGCATGCTTACATTGCTTTCATCTTTATATGCTTGATATATATTTATGCTCACATTGTTATATTTTGGGGATTGTTTGCTAACACTTGTATTCAACCAAGAGAGCCAACGCGGCACCTCAACTCTTATTTAGAGGACTCTTGAGGAGTTAGTCCAGAGCCCTTCACGGAAAATTCAGCTACACTCTTGTGTTATACGTGGTGTTTAGTTTAAGAAGTTTTAATTCCGCATTATTGACCATTAGATTAGCTCATCACCTGTTCACCCTCCTCTAGGTGATTTACAACTGGTATCAAAGCCAAGTGCTCTTGATTTGGGTCTTACAACCTAGAGTTAAAGATCCTTATTTTTTAGCTAATCTCAATATTTGTACACACACTATGGATTTCATGTCACCTCCCACCTTTGACATCCTTAACATCCAAACTTGGAAGGTTAAGATGTCTTTGTACCTCAAAGGCCTAGGCATTCATGTTTATCTTACTACAATTAAAGATTCATATGTTAATAATAGCAAGTATATTGAGGCTAACTCAAAAGCCATTCATGCTTTGAAGAGTACCCTAAACTATAATTATTTATGTAGGGTTGCTAACATTGACTCGGCTTTTGTAGTATGGAATTCGTTGATCTCCTTTGACGAAAAAGAACAATACTATGCGGGGAGCGACTCAGATGTTGGAAGTAACGCTTCCAACGTGTGCTACATGGTCCAAGGGGATAACCCCCTTGAGGTAACTACCGAATCCGAGGTAGAAGAAGATGTTAAAATGTCATACGATGAGCTTGCATCTTTTTGTCAACAATTACTTGAAAAATATGACATGATTAGAAAAGATAATAAGAATTTGAAAAAGAAATTTGATGCCATGTTAAATGAAAAATATTCTTTACAAGAAAAATTGGAATGTTTTTCAAAAGAAAATAAATCTTTGAAAAATGAAAATGTTTCCTTGCTTTCTAAATTGAATGATCTTTGTGAAGCAAACACTTCTTTGAAAAATAAAATTTTTTTGGAAGAAAAACACAAAGAAGTTGCTTTAAATGAAAACACTTCTTTAAAAAGAAAAATTGTTGAAAAAGAAAAAGAAAATATTTCTTAAAAAAATAAGAAAAATGATTCTCAATCTCACCATGCTTTACATGCCACTATTAATCAAAATAAGATTAAATTTTTGAAAAATAAAATAAATTTTTTGAGCTCAACTTTAAGCACATGTGCACTTAATCATAAGAAGTTGGAGTCCTTGTTTTCAAAGAAATAAACTCTACACATTCATGCACAACACCCACATCATGCATATGAACATTTTGCACGCGATGACCACACTCACACTCATATGCATCCTAGAGTGTACAAATGTACACATTGTGGCTGCAAAGGCCATCTAGCAAAGTTTTATTTTGATAAGATACATCATATTAATTTTGCTAATAAGAAAAATATTGGGTTCCCTACAATGCTAACCCTCGTAGACCCAAAAGAAAATGGGTACCAAAATCCCCACCTTGTGTATTTGATGTAGGTGCTGTTGGCCCAGAGGCCTTCCACTCTAGTTTTGATGATGATTAACTCATGAAGTTATGTTTACTAATAATCTTGTGATGTTTAGTTTCAGATCCTTAACCAAGAATTTGTAGGTGATTAGCTTCAACAAAGGAGTTTTGAAGCCTTTCACATGGTGATTCAAGAGCCCGAGCGTCAAAGATCATATATAGCACTCGTTGAAGTCAAGCTCGGTGGATCACGGTTTGGATCGAGTCGGCTTGAAGACGGAGTTCGTCAAGAAGACTTCGATACTTAGTTTAGCTTATGTTTTAGATCTATGTATAAAGATTAGATAGTGTGGTATGCTCAAGTTCACAACACACGCACGTTTCATGTTTTGGTTTTTAGTTTTTGTTTAACCAATCTTGGTTTTCATGAATAGATAGTATCAAAACAAGTTTACATTATTTAATGTATATTAGATTTGTTCTATATACATGTATGCTTCATATCTTAGACAAACTTATTTTGATATGCCTATTCATGTGTTTGGAGTTTTGTGTTTTTAACAAAACATATTTTCGAATTTAATATCAAAAACATTGATATATATCTTTATATGTATATTGGAGTATATCCATATACTACATGCCTAAAAGTTGTTTTAATATCATGTTTTTGTATTTGGATGAGTTTTGGACAAAACGAATTTTCAATTCAAAAATCCAAGTTTTGAAAATTACAGTTTTTGGTTTTCGGCAAAATTTCTAAGTCACAAAAATGGTTTAAAAAGTTTGAAATTTGTGTTGAAATTTTTCACACAAGTTTGTATATCAATGTATTATACTAAACTTATTTTTTTGGATTTTTAGAGAATTTATGGGATTCATTTTGTAATTAAAAACCCTATTTTTCAGTCCCTTAATTGTTTATGCAGACCCTGGCGGTCGACCGTTCGACCGGACAAGGAGCCGGTCGATCGGAACGGTCGACCGGACGTGCACGAGACGTGCAAAAAGGCCATTGGGTTTGGCTGGTCGACCGGGCGATCGATCGACTGAAGTCCCCTTACTCTTGGGTAAGGGCGGTTGACCGGGCGGTCGATCGGTGGTTGGCAACGGTCAAATTTTGACCGTTGGCCGGTCGACCGGATGGTCAAATCTGACCATAATTGCAGCCAACTGCTAGTTTTTTTAAAGGGGCTATAAAAACCCAATTTGTGGGCTGTTTTGGCTAAGACTTCTAAGAGCAAAAATTCTCCCCTTCTCTAGTATTTTTACAAGTTTTAAAAGAGTTTTAGAGATTCAAAGATTTCATCTTCATTGTTTTAAAAGTGTTTTGTTATTTCAAAGAAAATAGTCTTTTGGGAATTGTTTTTGATCTAATAATTCTATATCTTTTTGGAGAGTTTCCCAAGTGATTTTCTTTATTAAAAACACTTTGTTTTCCACACTTGAGCTTATCATTCTATCCTCTCTATAGGATCTTTATTTTTGTGGAAAAGAATTGGTTTGTGGTCTTTTGATCACTAAGTTGTAAACCCTCCTACTTTGTGGTATCCCTCTTGGGTAGAGGTTAATTTTGGAGTGGTGGCTTTGTGCCCTATCCCTCATTTGTGAGGTTGATTTGTGTGGCCTTCTGCCTAGCCTCTAAGTGTAGAGGTTGTTTTGGTTGAGAGAGGAGTTGTGTACTTCCGGTTATTGTATTGCCCCAAAATCCTTAGTGGAGGTCCCTGTGTGGGAGTCCTGTGTGGACAAGTGGATTGAAAATCCTTCTGTGTGAAGGCGGGGACGTAGAGCTGGGTGCTCGAACCTCGAAACAAATCTTGTCGTTTGCGCTTGACCCATTGACTCTAACTCTCTCTTTATATTGTGCCATTGCATCATTTCATATTGCTCATTCATATTATATGCTTGGCTTGTCTGTGTGTGCCTCACTTGTGCTTAACCACGAGAGCTTCATATAGCGCCTCAACTCTTATTCAGAGGAATCAAGAGGAGTTGTCCAGAGCCCTTCATCGGAAATTCGGATACACTCGTTGGTTGCATTAAGTGTTATTACAATTTAGTTTTAATTTCCGCATTTAGTTCATTAGATTAGCCGTACACCTATTCACCCCCTCTAGGTGTACTTTCAATTGGTATAGAGGCTACGCTCCTGATATTAGGTTTAACAACCTAGGAGTGTGATCTTGGTTAGCTAATCTACATTTGCATTTGTTTTTGCACACATATTGTTTGCACTCATGGATAGCCCTCCCATGTTTGATTTCTCTAAAATTGACACATAGAAGATTTTGATGAGTTGGCAGTTAAAAGCTCTAGGTTTGCATTTTTACCTTTCCATCACTAAGGAATCCTACCCTAAAGATAGCAAGCATAAAGCGGCCAATGCAATAGCCCTAAAGACACTTAGAGCATCTCTTCATAAAGAATATTTACATGTGTTTTCTCACTATGATTCGGCTTTTACAGTATGGAGCATTTTGACTTCTCCCGAGCTACCAAAGATTATCGATAAGATGAGGAGATCTAGGAGAGACGAGTCCGACGAACATTGCTTCATGGTCCAAGAGAATGACTCCCTTGAGGTACAATTGGAAATTCATCTAGATGCTAGCTCTAGTTCATATTGCAATGAGTGTTTAAAGGCACAAGCCATGAATGATGAACTTGCTAAAAATTGTGAAAATTTGATTTCAAAATACAAACTTTTGAAAAAGAAAAGTCTTGATTTAAAAGAAGAAAATAAAAATTTATCTTCTAGACTTGAGATTGTTTTGCAAGAAAGTGATGAGATTTCAAGTGAAAGTGACTCGCTTAAATCCCAACTTGATCTTGCACTTAATGAAAACAAAAATTTAAAAGTAAAAATGATTGTGAATATATTTTGAAGAAAAATGAGGATTTAACTTCAAAATTTGATTTTGTATTAAAAGAGAATAATTCTTTGAAAAATAAAATAAATTTGATTTCACAAGAATTAAAAGATTGTTTAAAGCAAAATGAATCTTTGAAAATTGATATTGATTCACATGCTTGCCATGTTAGTGTAGCTTCACCTAGCTCACCTATTGCATGCTCCACTTATTCTATAATTGTAAATGATATAAATTTGTTAAAGAAGAATATGGATTGTTTGGGCTCCACTTTGAGCCATTGTGTTATGAATCATACACGTTTGGAATCTTTGTTTCGAAAGAAACAAGTTCTTTCTATGCATGCACACCATACACGGCATACACATGCTCCTCACGCTAACTCTCATAACACGTTGCATGCTTATGTGTACACTTGTACACATTGTGAGCGTAAGGGCCACATTGCTAAATTTTACTATGATAAGATACATGATGTAAATTTAGCAACTAAATTTGTTTGGGTTAGGAAAGGCGCTAACCCCCATGGACCCAAAAGAGTGTGGGTACCAAAGACCACCCCTTTGTTTTTGATGTAGGTGTGGGCTCTCGCATGACATAAGAGTGATAGTACCTTGAGGTGGATGCGTTCCGAGCTTAAAGAGGACATTTTGGATACATCACTTTCAGGGGGAGTTTGGTGGGAGGACCACCTTGCTTTGGAGACATGGAGAGTTGCCTTCTAGGTTTTGGTAACTATCCATCACTCCTCATTTATGTTTACATGCTTTCATATTCTTCATTTTTAGCATGTCTTGATGTTTTATGATTAGTATGTTATATGCCATGAGATTTAGATTAGTGATATACATGATTAGTTATTTGAGACACCCATGTTTAATATGGATTTATATCTTTGTGTTCTCACATTTGTTTTAACTAATGTATATCTCCTAGATCTATGCATGTGCATGTACATAATGATCATATTAGTTTTGTATTGATTTTCATGCTTCATGTTTTGATTACATGTTTAGATATTTGTTTTCATTCAGACTTGGATATATACTTATACAACTAGTGAGCCACAAATAGATCATTATATGTTTGTGCTTAAAAGCTCATTTGTACCTATTAGATGTACTAATATAGTCTAGTTTTGATGATTCATGCATTTGACTTGTATTCCCCATTTTACATGTTTTTCATGTTTTATGTTTAACTTCATGTATATGTCTATCTTGTCTAAACTATTAGCTATACATATACATCCTTGAGCCGCTTGCCTTCATGCACATACTTTTGTGGACTCGTTTATATTTAGATATGTATGTATATGGTAGTTTTCACATGACATATATATACCTTGAAGAAATTCTAGTTTTGATGTTTTTAAGGAATTGTGTATTTGAATTTGATTGCCTATTTCCATGACTTGTCTTTCACAAAACGTGTACACTCATATTCTTGATGTTTTCTCATGATTTTATTTTCATGTGTATTATATGTGCTATATAGATTTGGAGTGACATTGGTTTAGTAATTTTCATGTTTTATGGAATATAATTTTGTTTTATTCCTTACTGGAAGGATTTCGTACTAGTTTTCAAATTTTTCTTAAAACTAGTTCTTATTGTGTTTTATTCTTCATTATAGTAGAGCTTTTCAAACATACTATATTTTCAAACCTATTTTTGAAAACCCTACCAATTTAAGGGCGGTTGGTTGGGCGACCATGCCTTGTATGCTTATTATTGAAAATCTTTTTAAACTTGTACATGAAATGGGTGGTAGGTAATATGAGTTATACACTTGATCATATTATGTTTTCACTTGGTATCATTGGATTGTTTCAATTGGTATCAATATTAACACTCTTTTTGTATACTCATATATATGTTTATATATATGTATGCTTACACTTCAAATAATATCAATTTCTGTTGGTATTTTATTTTCATACATATATATGATTTATTTGTGCTTGATTCTCAAAGATATTTACTTGTTTATAGCACAAAGTTTGTTTATGCTAAGCTTGAATGAAACCCTTATTTTCAATTGGTATCTCAAGTGATCTTTTAATAAGCTTATGCATTATTTTTAAAATTGGTATTTTTATTGGTATCAAAAATGTGAAATAACCCTCAATATCTTTATTGGTATCAATATGATTCTATTTTTGATTAAAATTCAAAATTTGTAATGTTTATTTACAAGTGGTATATTAATATTACAAGAAGTACCTTAAAATTTTTGTTTGATTTACTAAGATATCTCAAAATTTATTTTTAATGAGAAAATTAAAAATGTTTTGATTTGTATTGTTTATATGCAAGGGGAGCTTAACATCTCTTGTACATATAGATTCATGTTGAGTGTATCTTATATTGAGGAGCTTGACAACTCTTCTTTATGTGGTATACGTGTGTAGGGGGACCTTCACATCTCCTCTTATGCATTGCATATTATGTATTATGTGAATTAGGGCTTGTCATCCCTTCTTCATATAATGCATGTATGTAGGGAATCTAACTTAGTTTCTTCCTCTTCATTAATATATATCACATATATCTTTTATTGATTGATTTGAGTTCACCTCTTTGTGGGGGAGAGAACATTATTTTTGTGTGTACTTTAACCCCTTTGTTGATGATTGAAAAAAAGGGGGAGAAGTATTTTAGTATATATGCATGTTTTGAAAAAGATTTCTTGTTTATGCATATTGTTTTATTTTACAAAAAGGAGAAAAGAATTTGATGTGTTTCATGCTTATTTATGCATGTTTATCTCCTTATATTTGCATACATGTTTGTTTAGATTCATGTGCTTCATTGCCATATATTATTATTTAGTGTGATGCATGAGTTAAGGGGGGGCTTCTTTGAAGCTTAACTTTAATCCATGCATATATAACTCAATGAGTTTATCATCATCAAAAAGGGAGAGATTGTTAGCCCAAAGGCCTTCCACTCTAGTTTTGATGATGATTAACTCATAAAGTTATGTTTACTAATAATCTTGTGATGTTTAATTTCAGATCCTTAACCAAGATATTAGTAGGTGATTATCTTCAACAAAGGAGTTTTGAAGCCTTTCACATGGTGATTCAAGAGCCCGAGCGTCAAAGATCATATATAGCACTCGTTGGAGTCAAGCTCGGTGGATCACGGTTTGGATCGAGTCGGCTTGAAGATGGAGCTCGTCAAGAAGACTTCGATACTTACTTTAGTTTATGTTTTAGATCATGTGTAAAGATTAGATAGTGTGGTATGCTCAAGTTCACAACACACACACATTTCATGTTTTGGTTTTTGGTTTAACCGATCTTGGTTTTCATGATTAGATAGTATCAAAACAAGTTTACATTGTTTAATATATATTAGATTTGTTCTATATACATGTATGCTTCATATCTTAGACAAACTTATTTTGATATGCCTATTCATGTGTTTGGAGTTTTGTGTTTTTAACAAAACTTATTTTCAGATTTAATATCAAAAATATTGATATATATCTTTATATGTATATTGGAGTATATCCATATACTACATGCCAAAAAGTTGTTTCAATACCATGTTTTTGTATTTGGATGAGTTTTGGACAAAACGAATTTTTAATTCAAAAATTCAAGTTTTGGAAAATACAGTTTTTGGTTTTTGGAAAAATTTCTAAGTCATAAAAATGGTTCAAAAAGTTTGAAATTTGTGTTGAAATTTTTCACACAAGTTTGTATATCAATATATTATATTGAACTTATTTTTGTGGATTTTTAGAGAATTTATGGGATTCATTTTGTAATTAAAAACCCTATTTTTCAGTCGCTTAACTGTTGCTGCCAGGCCCTGGCGGTCGACCGTTCTGGTTGATCGGACCAGGAGCCGGTCGACTGGAACGGTTGACCGGACGTGCACGAGATGTGCACAAAGGCTATTGGGTTTGGCCGGTCGACCGGGCGGTCGACTGACTAAAGTCCCTTTACTCTCAGGTAAGGGCGGTCGACCGGGCGGTCGACCGGTGGTTGGCAACGGTCAAATTTTGACCGTTGGCCGGTCGACCGGCCGGTCGACTAGATGGTCAAATCTGACCATAATTGAAGCCAACGGCTAGTTTTTTTAAAGGGGCAATTAAAACCCTATTTGTGAGCTATTTTGGCTAAAACTTCCAAGAGTAAAAATTCTCCCCTTCTCTAGTATTTTTACAAGTTTTAATAAGAGTCTTAGAGATTCAAAGATTTCATCTTCATTGTTTTAAAAGTGTTTTGTTATTTCAAAGAAAATAGTCTTTTGGGAATTATTTTTGATCTAATAATTTTATATCTTTTTGGAGAGTTTCCCAAGTGATTTCCTTTGTTAAAAATACTTTGTTTTCCACACTTGAGCTTATCATTCTATCCTCTCTATAGGATCTTTGTTTTTGTGAAAAAGAGTTGGTTTGTGGTTTTTGATCACTATGTTGTGAACCCTCCTACTTTGTGGTATCCCTCTTGGGTAGAGATTAATTTTGGAGTGGTGGCTTTGTGCCTTATCCCTCATTTGTGAGGTTGATTTGTGTGGCTTTGTGCCTAGAATCTAAGTGTAGAGGTTGTTTTGGTTGAGAGAGGAGTTCTATACTCCTGGTTATTGTATTGCCCCAAAATCCTCAGTGGAAGTTCCCTGTGTGGGGGTCCTGTGTGGACAAGTGGATTGAAAATCCTTCTTTGTGATGGCGGGGACGTAGAGCTGGGTGCTCGAACCTCGAAACAAATCTTGTTGTTTGCGCTTGATCCATTGACTCTAACTCTCTCTCTCTCTCTCTCTTTATATTGTGCTATTGCATCATTTCATATTGCTCATTCATATTATATGCTAGGCTTGTCTGTGTGTGCCTCACTTGTGCTTAACCACGAGAGCTTCATATAACACCTTAACTCTTATTCAGAGGAATCAAGAGGAGTTAGTCCAGAGCCCTTCACCGGGATTCGGCTGCACTCGTTGGTTGTATTAAGTGTTGTTGCAATTTAGTTTTAATTTTGTATTTAGTTCATTAGATTATCCGTACACCTATTCACCTCCCCTCTAGGTGTACTATCAAGTGTGGGCTCTCACAAAACGTGAGAGGGATGGTGCCTTGGTAGTGGATGTATGAACTTGATCACACATATTTGATGCACCGCTATCAAGGAAGTTTGGTGGGACAACCATTATGTTTTGGAGATTAGAGCATAGTTCTTTGGTCTGGTAACTATCTCTAAACTCCTATTTTAGTTTACATGCATTTATGATTAATGATCTTTAGCATGTTTTAGTGTTTGTTAAAAAGTTCATATTTTGTGCTTTATGTGGTAAATACTAGTGCAAATGTAGTTTTTATTAAAACTTGTGTATTTACATGTACAAGTAGTGAGCAACAAATTGATTCATATATGTTTGTACTTTATTGTTCATTTGTACTCACTATATGCACATGTATAGCATAGTTTTGCTGATTTCCTCATTTACACTTGTTTTGCCTATTTTCATGTTTTACTTCATGTATATGTATTTTTAGTCATAACTAATAAATATATATGTATACCCTTGAGTCATTTGCCTTCATGCAATTTATATTATGGATTCTTTCTATGTTTGGGATATGTATGCATATTGTTAGTTTTGAATAAATCATACATATACCTAGAAGTTATATTTAAATGAAAAATAAATTTTCATGATTTGTTTGATAAAATGATGTTTGTTTGAGCTTCATTGATTATCTTCATGAAAAATTCTATTACATGATTCTTGTGCACTCACCTTTATTTGTTTATTCATGACTTTGTTTCATGATTATTTTTGAGCCTTATCGATTTTGAGTGTCAACTTTATGTATTTAGTATGCTTCATGATATACATAATTTGGTTTCATGTTTTGAAGGATCTTTAACTAGTTTTTCAAAAATTATTTTAACTAGTTATTGTTCTTCATTTGTTAGTGATTTTCAATGCTAAAAATTTTCAAATACCCATTTTTAAAAACCCCTACCTATCCCCTTATGGGTGGACGGATGGGCGAGTATGCCTTGTAAGCTTTATTGAAAAATCTTTTATCTTGAGCATATAAAGGGTGGTAGTTATGAGTTATATACTTGATTTACATTGTTATTTTCAATTGGTATCTCAATTGATATTCTTTTTGTATATACTCATATTTTGTTTCCTATATATGTATGCTTTATAATTTCCTTAATATCAATTCCTATTGATATTGTCTTTTCTATACATATATATGTTTTGAAAATCAAACGAAATCAAATACATATATTTATACTTGATTTTCAAGATATTTACATGTTTAAAGCACAAGTATGTTTACGCTAAGCTTACTTCAATTCTTAATTTTCAATTGATTTCTCAATTGATATTTTTTATAAGCTTATACATTATCTTCAATTGGTATTTTTTTTTACAATTAGTATTTTTATTGATATCAAATTGTAGAATATGTTTCAATTGGTAACTATTGATCTATTTATTTCAATTAGTATCCATGAAAATTTATATTGGTATCAAAATATAAAATACTTTCTTTCTTTGGTATCAAAATTTCAATTGATAAAATGTTTCAATTACAATTAAAAATTCAAAATTGTAATTATTATTTACAATTTGGTATCTTAAAATTTGATTTATTAAGATATCTCAAAATTTATTTTATTGAGAAAATTAAAATGTTTTGATGTGTATTGCCTATATGCAAGGGGAGCTTAACATCTCCTCTACATATAGATTCATATTGAGTGTAACTTATATTGAGGAGCTTGACAACTCTTCTTTATGCGATACACGTGTGTAGACGGAGCTTCACATCTTCTCTTATGCATTACATATTATGTGTTATGTGAATTAGAGTTTGTCATCCCTTCTTCATGTAATGCATATATGTAGGAAAGCTAACTTAGCGTCTTCCTCTTCATGAATGTATATCGTATATATCTTTTTATTGATTGATTTGAGTCCACCTCTTTGAGGGGGAGAACATTGTTTTATGTTTACTTTAACCCCTTTGTTGATGATTGACAAAAACGGGGAGAAGTATTTTAGTATATATGCATGTTTTCCTTACTTTATTCATAAGGGGGAGAAGGATTTTTGTTTATGCATATATGCTTTGTTCTGCAAATAGGAGAAAAAGAATTTGATGTATTTCATGCTTGTTTATGCATGTTTATCTCCTTGTATTTGCATACATGTTTATGAGCTTTTATTGCATATTTGTTTATTTATTGTTATGCATGAGTTAAGGGGGAGCTTCTTTGAAGCTTTACTTTAATCTAAGCAAATATAACTCCATGAGTTTTGTCATCAACAAAAAGGGGGAGATTGTTGGCCCAAAGGCCCATCACTCTAGTTTTGATGATGATCAACTCATGTAGTTATAGTACTAATGATCTTGTGTTTAATTAGTTTCAGATTAGTGATCAAGATCTTAGTAGGTGTGTAGCTTCAACAAAGAATTTAAAGTCAAGTTTTGAAACTAGCACGGTTTGATTCAAGAGCCTATACATCAAGAACACATCAAGTACTCAAGAGGAGTCTAGCTCTATGGATCGTATTTGGACCAAGTCAAGAAGAGGAGAGAACTTCAAGTGAAGACTTCAAGAAGAAGACTTGTGTCTAGGTTTGTTTTTATAAGATTTTGTTTTTAGTTAAAATGTAAAGGATAGAATAGTTGGTGGATTTCTCAAGTATATCATATACACACACTTTTGTTGTTGATAAGTTTTCATAAAAGAATTTATTTGGAAAAATACAAAAGAGTTTTCATTTTGACAAAATACCGGTTTGGTTTTTGGACTTCATATATATACATGTGTTTTTAACCAAAACCTTTTAAAGCTAAATGACAAAAACATAGATATTTCATCATGTATGTGTAGTGGATCATATCTATACGCTCTATGCTTTAAAAGTGTTTAAAATATCTTGTTTTTGTATTTGAAAAAGTTTTGGAAAAATCCAATTTTGGAAAAATACAGTTTTTGTTTTTAGCCAAAATTTATAAGTTACAAAAATAGTTCAAATTGTTTGTAACATGTCTTGATTTTACTCAAACATGTTTGTATATCAAAGTATAATACTGAAACTTTTTTTGTAGATGTTTCATGAATTTATGGGATTTATTTAAGAAGTAAAAACCAATTTTTCAATCCCAAAATGACCTGTCTGGCCTCTGTCGGTCGACCGGATCCGGTCGACTGAGCTAGGAGTCGTCGACCGTCGATCGACCGACGTGCACAGAACGTGCACGCTAGATCTGCTGGAGGGCCGGTCGACTGACCCGGTCGACCGCAGAGAGCTTCTGCTCTATGGAAAGCCCCAGTCGACCGGGCCGGTCGACCGACAGGGAACTGTTTTCAGTTCCAGGCAGCGGTCGACCCGGACGGTCGACCAACGCCCCAACGGTCAGAAATCTGACCGTTGGCGGTCACCCGGGCCGGTCGACCGTCAGCTGCCAAGGCTGAAAAATGCCCCAATGGCTAGTTTTTTCTAGCCCTCTAAAATAGGACTTTTGGGGGCTGTTTTAGATAAGATTTTTCAAGTGGTTTTATACCAGGTTTTCCAACTCTTTTAAGAGGTTTTCTCTACTTGTATTTGAGCCACATACTTCCATTCAAAAGGAGAGTTTATCAAGAGTTTTTCAAAGTGATTTCTTTGAGTTTTTCACCACACATCCATCCTTATTTTTCTCACAAACACTTAAGCTATCCATTGACATATTCATCCAATAGGAGTGTTATTGTGAGAGTGTTTATTGGTGATCAAAGTGTTTAGATCACCAAGAGATCTTTCTTGTACTTGAATGAGGCGGACTTGCGGGTTCGCAATGTTTCGAGTTCGTGTGTGAACTCGGTGTTTGAGGTGCGGCCTCGACGAGCTTGTGGGCTTGCAGTGTGTACAGGACTAGAGAGTCCAAGGAGTTCAAGTGTGAACTCGCCTTGTAGGTGTTGCAGCACCGAGTGATCCGGTGGGATCGATTTTAGTGAAAATCCTTCATAGTGTTGAAGGCGGGGACGTAGAGCAAGTGTGCTCGAACCTCGAAACAAATCTCCCGTGTTTGCGATTGCTCACTCTCTATCTCTTACTCTTATTTATAACTTGCATGCTTACATTGCTTTCATCTTTATATGCTTGATATACATTTGTGCTCACATTGTTATATTTTAGGGATTGTTTGCTAACACTTGTATTCAACCAAGAGAGCCAACGCGGCACCTCAACTCTATTTAGAGGAATCTTGAGGAGTTAGTTCAGAGTCCTTCACGGGGAATTCGGCTACACTCTTGTGTATACGTGGTGTTTAGTTTAAGAAGTTTTAATTCCGCATTATTGGCCATTAGATTAGCTCATCACCTATTCACCCCCCTCTAGGTGATTTACAATATCATCATCTCTGCACAACTGAAGCCACAAGTCCTCTAATTCAGTGTCACAATACCTACCATCACGAACCGCAAGCTCGTTTGAAGCAGCAACCTCTATAATCCTTGAATATAAGAAATGGAGAGGTCTCTCTTAGATCACCTAAAACCTCACAATACAATACTATAACCAATATAGGGGATTAAAGGCTCAGAGATTGAATATGAGTGAAGAAACAAAGCTTGAAAATACTTGGATGTCAAATTTGGGCTCAAACTAAATTTCTTTTGTAAATTCTCACTAAATGATTGGAAATCTTGGAGAATATGTTTAGCAAAGGTTCATTAGGTTTTTCTACAGTCCTTCTATTTATACAGGGTCAAAATAGTAGAAAGAAACCCAAATAGCCGTGAGAATTAAACCAAAAAAGGCAGATTAAAAAGTAGACATTGAGCTTAATAAGGCAATTAAGAGCTTCTCGGTCGACTGACGATCGACCACTGACTGTCATGCTTCTGACCATTGGGGATCGCAGTCGACCAGTCGGTTAACCAAATCCAATAGAGAGTTTTATGAGTCTAAGTCAGTCGACCGTTCGGTCGGCTGATGATGACAGACAGAAAAAACCCTAGCACGCGGTCGACCGCTCAGTCGACTGACGTGCACAAGTATTTACTTATACATGTCGTGCAAAATCGGTCGTCTTCTTTGTCAACCAATAGAGCAAATAGCTCTGCTGGTTGGTCGACCAGACGGTCGACGGCCAAAGGCCAAAGTTAAAGTAAAGGAAATATTTTGAAATACACTTAATTTTCATCAACACGTTTTGATATCTCTAAAACAAAATTCATGAATATATTTGAAGCTTAAATATGTGTGATCCTATGTCAACACAAAAAGTAAAATGCAGAACTTACATTTTGTAAAAATGGAAATTCCTTTTGATAAATATGTTTTTCAAAAAAATGGTTATGAAAAATGATCTAAACTTGTTGAAATTCTTTTTAAGTATTTAGAAATGAAAGCACAATAAAATTTTTGTGTGTATGTCTGAATCTCTTGAGCTTTTAAACATCTAAACTTGGTTTTGACAAATCTAAATCTTACATTGATAAATAAAGAAAAAATAATTCTTTTCTTGATTTCTTATATCTTAAAATTCTTGATCTTTGAGCTTGACTCCAATCTTGAGTGCTATGCTTGGTCTTAATGCTAGAGCTTTAGATCACTTTGTAGTTAACTTCAAAACGTGTGAGTTTTGGAGAAGCTAATCAAAAGATTGAAAACTTCTTTATAAAACTTGAAAATTATTTAAACAAACATCATTAATATTTATAACTATATGAGATTATCATCATCAAAAATAGGGTAAATGGCCTTTAGGCCAATATATTAGAATATTAGAAAATTTGGATAAAATAATAGAGAAATTGATCGCAATTTCAGAGAAGGTGGACAGAATTGTAGAGAAGGTTGACAAAATTTCTAATACTCTAATTAAATAGACATATTTCTATTTTTTAATTTTGTAATTATGAGTTATAGGAAATTTAATGTAATTTCAAATTTTTATGCAATTTAATTTGGATTGTGTGATAATTTTGAGTTAATTGATGATTTTGATATAATTCTACTCATGAAGTGTTTAGAAGGTGGACAGAAACAGTCACAAAATGGACAAAAATATTAGAGAATGTGGACATAATATTAGAATAAGAGGACAAAATATTAGAGAAAGTGGAGAAAAATTTGGTGAAGGTGGACAAAATATTTGTAGAAGGTGAGCAGAGTAGAAGAATGTTAAACAAAATTGCTTAAATTCAAGTCTCTAATAGACTCATATCATTATAGAATTTAGTATAATATATACATTTCATTTTTAAATTAATAAAATAAAAAAGTGCAAAAAAATAAATGTAAAAATAAATAATTTTTTGGAATAAGTGGACATAATATTAGAGAAAGTGGACAAAGTATCGGGGAAGGTAGGAAAAAAAATCTAAGAAAAGGTGGACAAAATATTTGAGAAGCTGAAAAAATTTTTAAATAAATTGAAAATTAAATAGGTATACAAAATATTAAAAAAGGGGGACAGAATATTCAAAAAAGGTGGACAAAATATTAGAGAAGATGGACAAAATCATTGAAAAAGTGGATAAAATACTAGAGAGTATGTGGTCAAAATAGTAGAAAATATGGACAGAATATTAGAATCTTAAAAACTCTGGATAAAATATTAGAGTAATTGGTCTCAATTTGGAGAAAGCGGACAGAACTGTAGAGAAGGGTGACGAAAATATTCATAAGGTGAACAAATATTAGAGTAGGTGAACAACATAATAGAATAAGAAAATTAGAGAAAATGAATATAATTGATGAGAAGGTGGACAAAATACTAAATAAGGTGTGTATTTTTTTGAGAAGGTGGACAGAGTGGATATAATACTAAACAAAAAATCTTGAATTCAAGTCATTAATAGACTCATATCATGATGTAATAATTAGCAGATATTTTTTAGTAAATATATACAATTTTTTATTAATAAGATTAAAAAAAATCAAATAAGTGGAAAAAAGTTAAAATAATGTCATATGTTATGAATAAATTGCTAATGGAATATATCATGAAATCTTTTTATCAATGCGCATATATAACATCCATTGAGGATGAATAGAAAAAAAATTAGAGAAGGGTGGACAAAAATAGAGCCTCTAAGCAAAAAATTTATCTCTGCAAAAAATATTATCAATGCAAAAAAAAATGTCCTGTCTGAGGCGGACTGAATGTAGAGAAGAGTAGACAAAAATATAGTCTCCAAGCCGCTGTCATCAATTATATGCTTCATGATAAGAACAAAAGAGGAAGAAGATAAAAGTACAAAATGCATCGAGACAAACTAAGTAAGGGTAATGGGGGCAGTACGAAAATATAATGTGCCAGGTATTGGCATGTGGTAGGGGCCGGGACCCGGAGTGGGTAGAAACTTAGTCAAGGGGCTTTTCATAGTATTCAAACTACGGGGAGTTTTAACAGGACATTCTTATCCCAGGGGCCTAAAGAAAATTTCCCTAGAATTTTCAATTTTCTGTCTTTGAAAGGGGAAACTACTGGGATGTCAGTGTTAACAACAATCAGATTGTTCTATGTTCTTGAGAATCTCACTTTGGGGGAGAGAATGTGTCGCTCTTCTGGTGACAATGGTCTTATTAAGATTGATAGAGTGCTAATTGCCTTAGGACCCACCTTATTGAAAAGGAGAAAATTTCTAGTTAGATTCTAAGGTTAAACTCATGGGGAAAATGTTTCTAACTAAAAACATCCTGAGTTTCTTGAAAAAATCCATTTTTAATCAACCATATTAATTTTGCTCTACACGAGATTGGATTAAGTCCATCATTCGAGTTTTCACTAGAGCACAAATATAACCCCAAGATATTCCTGAAAGCCTTGATACATGATACTAGATACAGTCTGAATGCATCAGACGACATATACTCACTGGCTGTTTCACCATCTCCCTTGCCAAATTGTTGTCATGCAGCCACACACAAAAACACTGTAAAAGGACACCGATAATTTTGACTGTGCATCAGAATAAAAGCACGATCCACTTTTAGTTCTGACATAATTGTTATTTGTTATGACAATGAGTCAATAAAGTTGATAGATCAAGTTTATTACTCTCATTAGACCCAATAAAGAAGATTTTTTCTATTTTCTTGAGAAAAAGAAAATAGAAAATTTCATTGCAATCTTAATTTGAGTCTAAATTTAATTGATCACTTGTTTATATTTTGCTCCACTGAAGTATAGATTACATTTTGTAATACCCACTTAAATACTGCATGAGACATTTAATCCAACACTCTCGAGATAGCAAGCAAGAGGGCATTATTGTTCCAAAGATATATTTTACTTTTCAGCGTATCAATTGGAACAGAAGCATCCACAACCATCACTATGTTAGTGGTCAAAACTTGATTCTCACCAAGATGTTGACATATGTCCGAGCAATCAAGTCCCCCATTTCGAGGCTCCCGCATCATTTAATTCACATCGGATTGTCTCGGAGACGTCCACAATTCCTAGAATCGCTCCAGATCGCACCTAAGTCTACCTTCATACCAAAGATATTTTCTTCCCGACAAACTCCGCCATCCAGAGCCATCATGGACCTGCCTCTTATTCTGAAGACATCACCTTCCGGAGTCACCTACAGTTCAAGATTCCTGACTTCACCCAAGAAGTCCCCAGTATTGACCATCGAGATCCTCGCCAGCAATTACACTACTTCTTTTCTCCCACTTTGAAGACGTGTAATGTCCCTGCATTCGAAGCGGGCAGTTAGACAGTGAAAAAATTCCCTGCATGCAACCCCAAAAAGCCAGCGCCCATAATCACGGTCGTTTAGAACAAATTTGCATATGAAAGTCGTGCAGCTACAGCGACCTCATCAGCTCTCATTTACCACCAACAGCTCAGTATAAATAGACTCTCATCTCCAACGAAAAGGAGGCCTTGGATCCTCTTCTGAACCTAACACTAATACCATACTAATACTTCCATCGTCAACACTTATTTAGAGACACAACAAATAGTCCCTATAATTCTTGTAAATTGGCTGATTATGGTGGATCTTCCTCCTCACATGGTTTTCCCCGCTTTGAGTTTCCAAGTAAAAATTTTGTATTTCTGTCTCTTTTCTGTGTTGTGATCACTGCTTTACACTTACACTCTAAACCCTCTTCTCGCTTATGGTGTGAATCTACCGTCTGATCATTTCTAGTGAAAAATTTCCACCATAAACTGGTACTTTCGTTGAGATGAGTCTCTATACTCAAGATATCTCCCCTTAAAATCCAAAACCTACCTCAAAAAGACTCTTCCACAGCACCGATGGCCCAAGAGAGTAAGTCGTCACCCTTAACGGTATCATGTCTAAAGGAAAGGCCCTCAGCACCATTAGGGCATGCTCCCTGGCCTACCAACGATCAGTTGTGTACCACCGAGAACATTGATTCCTCCTCACCTCAAGAACCAACCACCAGTACTGCAATAACACGAAAACTAGATCCTTCAGATGCTCGCTGACATGAAAGAGCAGATAATGGAACAACAAGCCCAATTTGATCATGATCGGGAGCAGGCATCTCTCGACACGAGATGCAATTCATGAACAAAAGGCATTGAGGCAGCTTAACAACTGACTTTAGACTTAAATCACTGCCCTCTAAAACCCCCGAGGCCAGCCCAATCAGAGAGTGAGCTTGAAATCAGAGAATCTCCTAACATCTGGAGTCTCAACGATTTGATCCAAAGAGGGATTAAGGAGCGAAGTTACAGTTCAATAGTTGATTTGATGCTTTCAACTATCAAGGCCTCTAACTCCTCTCTCTCCTAGGAGATTCTGGAGTGCAAATTTCTGAAGAAGTTCTCGACTCCTTGTAGGCTGTCTAAAAATGTCCAACAGACAAGCCACTAAGAAAGCAGAGTTCCAACATCTAGACGCGTGGGCCCGAAGCCCGCGTCTCAGCATCAAGGCGCGTCGGCCCGAAGCCCGCGTCTCAGCATCAAGGCGCGTCGGCCCGAAGCCCGCGTCTCAGCATCAAGGCGCGTCGGCCCGAAGCCCGCGTCTCAGCAACAAGGCGCGTTGGCTTGACACCCGCGTCTCAACACCATGACGCGTTGGCTTGACACCCGCGTCTCAACACCATGATGCGTTGGCTTGACACCCGCGTCTCAGCACCAAGGCGCGTTGGTTCGACACCCGCGTCCCGGTTGCAACTACCCGGATTGCGGGGCCAATCACCGCGCATGTAGTGGGTAGTGGCCCCTCATTGTGGAGCGTTTTCAGGGGGCACGTTCACCCCCTGAGACCCCTATAAATAGCCTTGTTCGCATCAACAAACGGGGGACGACGACGACAATTATCGGGCAAAGGGACAGACGCACGATCGTTGGGCAAGAAGATCATCAACAGAGAGAGAGAGAAGACTCTTCAGCGAGCTTACTAAGTACTAGCCGCTCTTTGCCTACCTCCTCTTCTAGAGTTTGGTAGACGGAGCTGAGTTACTCCCTCTACCTGCCAAGGAGAAGATCCCTCGACGGTCCAGAACGGTCATCTGGTCAACGGAGAACAAGATTCACTCTCCACCGCCACCCGAAGAACCCAGCACTAAACAAAGGGGGAATTCAAGATTCAATATTCTCCCTCCTTGTACCGGAAGATTAAGCCTTGTAATTTTTCATCTGATTCAAGGAAATTTTACTCCGGCCCCTTTCCGTGTCAAACAAGAGATGGCCTCACCAAAAGAGCCAGCATCTTCCAAAGACTCCAGCTCCTGCAGGCCGTCTCCCAGTTGCTCCACCACCCGCAGACACGCCTTGGCAAGTGAGGGGCCTCCCGATAATCCGACTGGCTCCCAGTTCCGACAGGGAGATCGAAGACAGGATCGACGATCTCTTGTTTGACACGGAAAAGGGGCTGGAGTAAATTTCCTTGAATCAGATGAAAAATTACAGCAGGCTAAATCTTCGGTTACAAGGGAGGGAGAATATTGAATCTTGAATTCCCCCTTTGTTTAGTGCTGGGTTTCTTCGGGTGGCGGTGGAGAGTGAATCTTGTCTCCGTTGACCAGATGACCGTTCTGGGACCGTCGAGGGATCTTCTCCTTGGCAGGTAGAGGGAGTAACTCAGCTCCGTCTACCAAAACTCTAGAAGAGGAGGTAGGCAAAGAGCGGCTAGTACTCAGTAAGCTCGCTGAAGAGTCTTCTCTCTCTGTTGATGATATTCTTGCCCAACGATCGTGCGTCTGTCCCTTTGCCCGATAATTGTCGTCGTCGTCCCCGTTTGTTGATGCGAACAAGGCTATTTATAGGGGTCTCAGGGGGTGAACGTGCCCCTGAAAACGCTCCACAATGAGGGGGCCACTACCCACTACATGCGCGGTGATTGCCCCGCAATCGGGGTAGTTGCAACCGGGACGCGGGTGTCGAATCAACGCGCCTTGGTGCTGAGACGAGGGTGTCAAGCCAACGCGTCATGGTGTTGAGACGTGGGTGTCAAGCCAACGCGCCATGGTGTTGAGACGCGGGCTTCGGGCCGACGCGCCTTGTTGCTGAGACGCGGGCTTCGGGCCGACGCGCCTTGATGCTGAGACGCGGGGCTTCGGGCCGACGCGCCTTGATGCTGAGACGCGGGCTTCGGGCCGACGCGCCTGATGCTGAGACGCGGGCTTCGGGCCCACGCGTCTAGATGTTGGGACGCGGGCTTCGGGCCCACGCGTCTAGATGTTGGAACTCTGCTTTCTTAGTGGCTTGTCTGTTGGACATTTTTAGACAGCCTACAGAACCCCCCTCCAAAGTTTCCGATATTCCGCAGTTAAATGGGACGGATTTCGAAATACTTTGGATTTTAGCCACGTTCGCCTTTTTGACTGGACTGTTGATGCTTCGGGTTTGATCTTATCTGGATTTGGTCTTCGTGAGTGTATGTTGAACTCTTTGAAGCCATCAGAGTTGATCGTGTTGAGTGTCTAGATACACAGTCTAGACTCCCCGATTGCTTTAGTCTGTCACAGGTGCGCTTTTGGCGGGAGCGGTTGGTTGTCTGTTTGCGCCAGTGTACTGTTGAACTGATTCGCAGAAGCTGAACGCAGGTTCCTTTTGAAAAACAGAGATGAAACTGCTTTAAAGACGCGACTTCCATGGGGTGCGTCTTTTTTGGCGATAAGAACGCGACTGATCTCCATGAGGTAGACGCGATATTGGGCCAGACTGGAAGGACGCGAATTTCTTAGAGAGACGCGACCTTCCGAATGCATTCATGGAGAGGCTGACGTGGCATGTCCATCGAGGAGGTGCGTTCTTTGGGCGCGAATTCTGTGCCATGTCATGATTACGCCGCCAGTTGGCCTAGGGAAACCGGCGAAATTTCGCCTTTTGGGCCGCGCGGATTTCCTGGTTCATTAAATGAACTGCTCCACGTGTCGACTGGACTCGTGCGGGGTTGCGACACATGATCTTCTCCGTTCAGAAACGATTTTGTTACACGCGTCAAGCGGCGACTCGCTGCAGCGTCTACCGGGCCACACGCCGCGTATCTTCGCGAATCCGTGTGCTATAAAGGCAACAGTTGGAGAGATGCATCTTCTTCTCTGAACGCACTCGCTGAGAAAAAGAATTTCCTTCTCGTTCATCTTCAAACTTGTTCATCTCCTTGCTCGGATTTCTAAACATCATGGCACCCAAGACTAAGCCAACTGCATCATCCTCAAAGGCGGACCGTCGCCGAGGCCGAGAGGGGCGCTTCCTCCGCTCAAGAGGCTGTTTCCGAGGTAAAATGCCTCTTCGGCGTGAGTTTCGCCATTAACACAAGTTCATAGAACTCTAAGAACCATTAACACAAAATTGTTTGATTCTCGGACGCAGTCCTTGAGATGATAACCGGGGCGCGGGTTTGATGATCCGACGCCAGTGAGCTCTGCACTTCGGATCCTTCACTTAGAATATTTCTAATTGTGAAGGTCTCTGGACACGGTTTGCAGAAGCGGATTTGATCCTTGCGTTTGTGCCGCGTTTTGGTGCCATCAGGCGCCGATTTGATGAATTTGGCGTCTGAGTCCAAGTACTTAGAATTTCACAAGTCTTGGTTTGCAAAACGCGGATTTGATCCTTGCGTTCTGTGTCTTCAGCCGCCGATTTTGATGAATTTGGCGTCTGAATCCAAGTACTTAGGATTTCTCATAAGTCTGGTTTGCAGAACGCGAATTTGCAGGTCGGACGCGGATTTAGACAATTCCTGCGTCTTAGGATCTCTTCTGCGTTGGACGCAGATTCGCAGGTCTGGACGTGGATTTAGACAATTCCTGCGTCCAGTATCTCTTCTGCGTCTAGGTTTTGAACACTTAGCATTTTTCCTTGCTTTTGGTAAAGTATCTGACTAAGTGTCCTTTTCTTTTGCAGTGCGACATATTCCTGGCTCGCTCGCCAAGATACGCCACTTTGGTCATGTAGGAGGCGCCGACCGGGGCTTGACCTTCGTGCAAAGAATGAGTGTTCCAGTGATTGCTGACCAGTCGCTAGATCGCAGGGAGAGGCTCTCCAATGTTGACAGGAGAACCTTCTTGGCGCTTATGACCGATGCCGCATTCAAAACGGATGATGGCGTCAGGCTGGAGAAGCAGCCTTCTTCTCGGGGATCACGTCCATGACGGACGGCCGTCGCGTGTCTGAAGGAATTTACAAATGGCTCCGTCAGATAAAGGGCGGAAGATTCTTTATTCCGGATATGGAGAGGATGTTCCCGATGTCCTACTTCCAGCACATGTCCGTCCCTCGGAAGATGAAATGGGATGTTTCCCAATATGTCCCTGAGATCACGCTCGGTGCCTTGAGCTTCCAGAAGGTATACTGCTATGATAGTCATGACAGGTCGGTTCTCGGCCTGTTCCCGCGTCGCGTAAGTCTGAGGTTCCGGTTGGGGAGATACCTCAGCTTGGCGCTACCTTCCTTAATGCGTTCATGGAGGCGGAAGGTGACTATCCTGTCGAGTCCGTGCGTGCGTATGGGGGTCCATTCTTCAGGGAATTCTGGTGGGGGGCAGGATGGTGGGTTTCGTCCTTATCGAACTTAAGGAGCTGCTAGAGCGTGTGGGATTGTACCCAGCAATCAGGGCCGTGCAGTGGGGTATCCCAATGAGCTCTCATAACTTCTTTGGGATCCTGGAGCGCTATAATCACTGGCGGGGACATTCTTCACCTCGGTTGGAGAGATGGGCCTTGCACTGCACGAGTTGCATGAGGTCTCGGGACTAGCGTCAGGGGACATTCCTTATGAGGAATATGTCCCTACCACTAAGGAACTCCACTTCTTGAAAGAAGAATTCCTCTGGTGTACGGACCTACTGGGAGGTGATGTGCCACTTCCACATCTGCGGTAAAACAACTGCCTGGAGGTCAGCAGGGGTCAAGCAGTTGTCCTGGGCTTGTTATCTGTTCAACAATGTCCACAAGAAAGACCTCCCGATAATCCGACTGGCTCCCAGTTCCGACAGGGAGATCGAAGACAGGATCGACGCGGCCCGGACAGCTTTTACACCACGGAGTCGAATGAGGACGTTTCGACCCCGACCTAGTTTTTGAAAGCTTCCACCATCAAGCCCGGACCCCTATCTCTGATCGACCACTGTTGGCGGGCTTCCTGATGTGGGCTGAAGAGATGTGTGGTGCCCACGCTGCCCAATGAAGTTATTGTTGCAGATGTGGATACCCGGCGGTGCTCCTGGCTCATGGCAGCCCCATATCCCTTCTTCCGGCCGTAAGCGGCTGGCATTCAGAGCGGGCTGCGGGCGTTAACCAAAAGTTCTGCGAACCCCCGAAGACTGTTGATTCCCATGGAAAGCCATATGTTGACTCAGAGGGGAATCCAATGGTGAAGCGTCCCAAACCCTCGGATCGAGTGCCTTACACGTACCTCATGGCTTGTATGTGATGCACTGCCACTTCCTTGATGACGGCGGCGCGTGGGGGTGTGGGTCATGTCCCATTGTGCAGCGGCTAGAACGTGCGGAATGGTGGACGCCTACATCTATTATGTTTCGGAAGTGTCTATCAATCGCCACGAATTACCAGCTCAATCTCTGCTCTCCAGAGATTCCTGGTGTAGCTTCGGGGAGCTGTTCGCTGATGTCGCTGGCCGGGATGGCTTCTCGCAACTGTCTGCGGGACTCTTCTGGTGGTTGATCAACATCCGGCCAGGATATGTGCTGTTCCAGCAAGGGACTTCATGCACTATTGAGCCGTATATGCCGAGTCGCTTCGCCCGACAGTTCGGCTACGATCAACTCTACGTCGGCAATCCCAATACTCAACTTGCCTTCGAAGGCAATCTGTTTGAAGGTGCTCGGGCCTGGTACTACAGTGTGGCCAAAGGACGGGAGCAACATTCCGTCTACCTATCGAGGGGCCCAAGTGACGTACGAGCTTCAGTTTCTGCACTTGGTACTCCCAAGCCATCCAGACACAGATTTTGTTCCGGAGTTTCATGCATTGAGAGCATCAATGCAGATCTCGAGGCGAGGTCGGAGTCTGGTAAACAGACGAAACTCATAACCAGTACCTGAAGGCTCAGAAGGAGGTCGGGAGACGATCGAGGAGGAGCCCCCAGCAGTGAGGGCGGAGCCGCGACCGGCAAGGGCAGAGCCACGAGCGACAAGGGCGGAGCCACCAGCCACGAGGGAGGAGCCGCGGCAAGGAGGTCTAAGAGGTGGCGAGCAAAAGCGTCGTCGACGCTCTGCTTCTATTGCTGAGCTGCCCCAAAGAAGGCTCGGAGGACTTAACGGCTAAAGTCTCTCAATCCGGAGACATCTCTGCTGAGTTGAGGCCTCCTCCTGAAGACGTCCCTGTTAGAGTTAAGGAACCGCCAGAAGATGAAGATTCTCAAGCTTGGTCCGTGCTCCTAGGTCGCACAGCAAGACCGTGGAGGAAGGGGAGCTTGTTGCGAGTCCACCGCCGCCGAAGAGGGACGAGTCACTGGAGGTCGACATAATGACTGGAGGGGGCATCTCAGCTCAACCGAGCTTCTTCTGCTCATGAAGGGAGAGACGAGGCACAGCAGCCGGGGTCTCCTAGCGTCTTCATTTCCAGTCCTAGGGCAGTGACCCTAGTCCTACCACTGAGGTATTGGAGGTAAGCCTCCTGTTGCGGAGCTTCCTCGCGTTGCGCTGTCGTCTTCTCGTTATCGGGGGAAAGCGCCTTTGAAGACGAGGTCGACTATGGCGATGACACCCGTTTCCTGATCAGAGCAAATTCTTCCACATCTCGGAGGAGGAACAATATGAGGTGAGCCATCGACTGTATCA